>PNEQ01074726.1:0-40887 GCA_003012365.1 Medauroidea extradentata
TCTTTATGTTAACTGGTTTTCAAGTTTTGTATGAAGTAAAAATACGCAAATTTTGACTTTGAAGTGCCATTACGGGAAAACTAGATGAGCTAATTTTTTTTCCGTTAGAGGTATATGTACTCTCAAGTAATGTGTACAAAACTAACACTATTTCATACAAATATAAAATTATGTTTTTTCCCCACTTGAACACCCTTAATGTCACATAGTAAAAACAGTTCGGAGAGAACCTTGCACGCTAGTTCAGCGCTTGGCTCGTTGAGGCGAAGCGGCATTTGATGTGCGCTTCAAGGTCGACCTTAACTGCTCCGTCGGTTTTGAGCCTCTCACACGCTGGTAGGCGGCGCCCTTAAGCAAGTCGACATACGTGATTAAAAACTATTCATAACGTATAAAGGTTAGCCGTATGACATCTACTTTTATTTATTTCTTGTGTATTTGATTCACAAGGAAAGTTACATATCTATGCGATAATAACCCAATTTCACTGTCGTGAATATTTCTGCTGCACAATGTACACAAGTGTTGGGTGAGTTGTTATTGACATCGTAAACGTCCAGTAATGTTGCCGCATTGCTATAGGAAGGAGAAAGTGACAGAGTGTGTGAACTGCCTTCCCTGTTTCTAGGGAAATAATGCGGCTCCGCTCCCATCTCGGCAGATAATACTTTCATATTTGGCTGTTCGGGAGTCATTCATACCAGTAGATGCAATTGTTCGCTTGGTATTTATAAGCTACCTCTTGTTTTCCTGACCTTAGCAAGGGCGCAGTCAAGATTTTACTGTCAGTGTCGAAGTGGCGTTGTTTGTGATGTGTACACTGTTAGAAAAATTTCCGTGAAATTACGGAAAAGTACTGGCAAAAAATTATCCAGAAATCTTCATAAAGTAACGGACACTCAGTTTTTCTTGATAACGGAACCCTCCGTAAAGTAACGGACAATCAATTTTCCGCAAAAAAAATTTAACTTTCTGTAACCTACTAGCACTCCATTTTCTAGAAATACTACTTTTTCTTATTAGCTCTATATTATCGAGATTCTGAAGCACAATTTTGTAACCTGAAAAATTTTTCGGAGTTAACCCACGACCTTATAATTGCCAGGCAAAAACTCTAACCATCAAACCACAGTGACAATTTACGAGTAAATGAGTTCCATGCAATGATAAGATATCAACTTTATAAGAGACAACTTTTGTATTTGACATCCAGGATTCATAGCGATTATTAATACCACTTTTTTTTAAAGAAACACAGTAAAATACGCTTTAAAATTGTAGAAACATATTTTCATGAATTTATGGAAAGTTAGGTCAAACATCCGTAAACTGGCAATACGGACAAATTTCCGTAAACAAAATATTACGGAAGCCACTTCCGTAAAATTACAGTACTTTTCTGTAAATATTTCCGTGAATTTACGGAAATTTTAACAGTGTAGTAGCCGGCTATGTTATTGTTGATTGTTTATAATTGGCATTAAGAGACTGGAAGATTAAAAAATTATCTAGCATCCTGTTATAGTGTGTAGATATAATTATGCGGCTATAATAACCGTGTGATACACATTTTTATTTTAAAAACAGGAAGGGGATTTCATCTCGATACTCTCACTTATGTTGAGACTACGCCCTTTATTAATACTTCTGCTCCAGTTACCCATAGCATTGTCATCGGCTCTCGGAAGTGCAGCTCTATATTCTCTCTATGCACTACTTTTATTTACAATGTTTAGGTATTTTGACAAGAAACATTCACTATATATATGCCTGACTGTCATCAAACAAGTCTTCAGGTAAGTTGCAAAATGTTAACTTTAGAGAATATTATTCTTAAATGTTGTTTCATTCCTTTATAAAAAAATTTATTTAATTCTGCTGTGATCACCACACCACAGCATACTTGTAGAATAAATATCACTACAGCAACGTTTCGTTGCCAACTGTAGTGTTACCTTCCAGTCAACAGTTTACTGGTTCGAGACCCAGGGAAGCAATGTATTTTTGTGGGTTTCAGATGGACGCTTTATTTTGATTTTGCACGAACAATCTCTCCAAAATGAAAAAAAAAAAAAAAAAGCTTTCAAATTATTATACGTTTAACTCTGCTTATAAATTTTTCCAAATAATTTGCTCCATCTGCAACAGAGTACAATTTCAAATAAGAAGTGAATATATTACATAATACAGTATAAGCGGAACCTTTTTTTAAAAAATATTTACACCTATTTAAAGTATAAACGGTATTTCCAATATTTTAATCGCCTGGTTGGTTAATATTCAAATAGAACTTACACACGTGGAAATGAAACAAGAGGGAACATAAACGCTTCAAACAGTAGAAGCTGTATCCAACAACAGCGTGAAGTTTGTCTACGAAACAAATTAGCAATGCAAGAACACAGCGTATAATTCCGTGATAAATATTAAACTACAATTTTGGGGAAAATGTAATTTTACTAATTGAAGAAGCAATGTACAAAAATAAAAATTAATTGTTTGTAAGAAGTTGTTCTCTTCATTAAAACAATATTCTGCCTGGGTTTTGATTGCTTCTTTTCCTGCATTTAGGAGAGAACTCAAGCACAGATCAATCACCTCTTAATACTTGCAATAGGAACCTAGATTCTCTAGGCTAGCAGAAATTGATCCGTAAAACCGTTTAGCCTTTGACACCAATAATTTGTATACAACGCGAATTCAAATACAATTCAACTTCGTGTAAAATGTTACCATTAATTGTAAAGTGTAATTTCGTAAAAAAATTATTTACTTAGTAAAAAATGCAATATGTTTATATGGACACTTAACTTAGAGAAAAAAAACAGGTAAAATATATTTAGTTCTCCTTGTACATTTCATTTTTTTTCCGGCTTGCAATATGTAGGTAGGCTCGCTGGCAGAGAGCTTACTGCGAATCCTTCTATCGACTATTTCTGAAAGCGTACATCCCAAATAAAATAAGCAATGGCAACATCTTTCCTTCTCAGGATTGGTCATTTCTTTCTATATGCTCTACAAGAAAATTGATGAAGAGTAGGCCTACACAGCAAAACTTAATGTTCGCGATTTTCATTTGGCCCTAAACCCGTAAGTAATAATACTGATATCTTTTAAGTTGCAAACAACCACCTTTCTTCAATTCCAGGCAAATATCACTTTTCTGATGAACAGCTGCTTCTAGCCGTGTCTCCTATTTTGGAAATGTATTTTTATTTCGACAAGCCCACCATCGCCCACCAGATAAACTCAACTGGCACCCAAGTATGGTTCACAAACAAATCACTACAGTGTTTTCAATAGTTTGTGACATAGCGTGGTATTTTTATTTTGCATCATTTTCAGAAGTTAAATGCAGTGGGTGTATTAGCCTTTGAAGCTCGCAAAATTTCCTTTTCGTGTGGTATAAATCCTTGCCTTCCTATAATGCCTTGCTTATCAGCAGTATTATATCTCTCCTGTGAGGTTAGAAATCAACTTGCCACAATTTGGATTTCATTTCAGTCTCATTAATGTCTATTGGATTGGACTCAATGCCACAGTTTCATCTGGGTGTGAAGTTTCTGGTCATTCTTCTTTTTTGTTTTGGCGCCTTTTCATGTCGGCCTACATACTGCAGTGTTTTCACTCGGTTTTCTTCATGTTCTGTGAACGTATTTTTGAAGCGTATTCATAGGCTTTGTCCAGTCAATTTTTCCAGGGCCTTACAAGTCACGAGGGCCATTTTGCGTAACTATGTGCAGCATGCAAACGTCCTTGTCAGTAGCATGTAAAACTAGAGTAGTTCACCATCTTCGCTGTGGTAAATTGTCTGACTGAATTTCAAACAATCGGTTTGGATCAATAGCCTTCATCACTACTCACAGACCGCTTTCGTCTGCATTTTTCGTTTTATCTGTTCCTCGTTCAAGAGAACAAAACTGTTTCCGGCAGTTGTCATGTCGCCTGGACACGTGGTGGGGTGCATTCTTCACGCTGTTCGTCAATTATTTTGTCTCCAGTTCTACTCGTCTATTTATTACAACATGAGCACCTTCCATAAGTCTCTGTGAAACAAGCTACCCTCACTCCTACAACGTATGTCACTTGCTGGTCTGTTAAGAACCCTGTACAGCAAGACAATGCCGTGTTTGAGGCACAGAAACAAGGTAGCGATTATGTCTACACTGGCTCGTGTGTCGGCAACCATGTCGTCTTTATGCGCGAGGCGTGAAAACGGCATGTAGTGGTTTGGTCGATTGCTTTTTCATATGCGACATTAAGTGGTGACCTAGTTAATTTATTTGCAGAAAATGCATAGTTAAGTTAAGCTCTTGCTTTTATATTTTTGTTTTACTATTACGTTTGGTATTTTTTACGTGACATCAGTTTTAAAAGCAGTTTCAGCCATTTTGCATTACCCCAAAACAATGTTTCTAAGCACGAGGTCTTGAAAACGAAAGTCAAGTAACTTAGTATTGTTTTAAATACGTTTTGTTTTGGTTTAGAAGGATATTGAACGCACGTTTAGTAGTATCTTTAGTAGAGGTTTGGGCGTCGGCTCTGGTGACGGTGAAGAATGAGGGGGGGGGGCATTGCCCTCCCCTAGTGACTGTCAGGAGGGGCGTGGAGGGGGCAAGCTTCCTTACAAGCAAACTTCTTTTTACACGACCTGCAATCAATATCAGGCAATCTTGCGAACAATGTTCCTTTCTCTGCTATTATTTCTGTCAAAATTTGCTACTGTGTATGTGGTAATAATTTGGTAGAAACACTTTTTAACGTTCAGCTTTGTTTTTTTTTCTTTTTCGATATTCTATAGCTTCTAAAAGTACGCACACGCATTTCCTCTTGAATTAACATGTTAGCAAACATAACTAATGACCTGAACATATCGTCTCCGGACTTCAAACTTCTAAAAATTTTGACTTTTATAAAAATATATCCATCCCGCTATGTCTCAAACATTATTATCCTTAAAAACTTCCTCTTTTTGTCAAAATTGCGCTGAAAGTTTCTTTGAAAATTTGCTGTCTACTGCATAATCATCCTTTTTTTTAGAAGTGAATATTCACATTTCAATATTATTTTAGTTCCGCATGGCTGTTAAGGCGCCCGACTGGTGGCCGTGTGTTTGTGTAAGTGATGCACGGCGCCAAGGGCGATGTTGACCGGCTCATCTGGTGTGGTATCGCCTCTACTGCAAGACACTGACACTGTGTGCAGTGGTATCGTACATCACTCGCCTCACTGACACTTTCAGTGGTCACCCCGTCTTTCTATTGGTGGAAAGTTTAAGCAAAGTCCGCTGTATGCTTCTAGAGTAGTTTCCCACGAATCCACGCGCTTAAAATGCATTGCAGCGTGTTCATAAATGCATTGTTTTAAAGAAACGATTCCACATATGTCCAATGTGTCTATGCACGAGAAGAAAATACACTCCAAACTATGACTGAATAGTCGTTTCAAAGCAACACGTCGATTAGAACAATCATTTCGGAGCTCCTCAAAATGAAAAAAAAAAAAACCGCTTTTTCAACCTGTTATATCTGAAAAACTACTTGACTATCAACTATTTCGGAATTTTCTTCCAGATGATGATTTCATATTTGTCAAAACACATTTCATTATTTTTTTCTCATGTAAATAATCTGCATACTTCTGCAAATGCATGGAACATCAGTCATGAAATACTTGTGAATACTTCGGACGCCCCCATCGCATAAATTATACGAAGAAATATTGAAAACTAGTTGGGAAATAAGTTTCAACAAATAATGGAGAAATGTAATTTGCTAAATGGTGGTAGTACAGTAATTAGTAATTTCATAAATAAATACAAGGAATGAAACGAAATATTTTACATAAACTTTTATAGCTAATTGTAAAATGAATTCACGATAGCAACAAAATTGTTCTACTGATATTGGACATTAACTTTTGAAACAATTGTAATATTTATTTTGACTTATTTAAAACTACTAATTTTTTCGTAAAGGCGGAACTGCCTTGTCTACCACATAACCAAAGAAACAAATCTTAATTAACTATGCAAAATAAGCTTTCTGAAAATACAAAATAAGTTTTGCAATATTCTGTTCGAAAAAAAAAAACCAGTCCCTCTTCATAGTTCGTGAATATGACAGTTTCTTGGGTTTTAGGCGTCGGTAATTAACTTTTATGTCTCAGGTCTATCAGTTATAATCGTAAATAGAACGCTTCACATTACTTTCCTTCACTAGCTTATTATTGAAGACATTGATTCAACGACATCCGCTGAACATAACTCTGTCCACTTGCTGGGTAACTCCTTACTAGAAAAGTTTGTTATCAACTTAAATCCTGTCACAACTACTGAGAACAATATAGTACATGCACTGACATGTACGGTAACTTTTACATCAAAATTATGAAAGTAATATATTTCCTGAATTTTATTATTGAAATATATATGAACTGTACATATTACATAAATCAAATGTATAACAGATATATCAATATGTTTCGTTAATGAAAAGCTAATAAATGGCATGTTTTAAACATATTTACTCCTTTACATTGTGTATGACAGAGATCTGGAAGTAGAATGGACGTTTGTTTGATATTCCCGTGTGATATAAATATTCCACAAGTCACACATATATTTTCTTCGTTCACCAAAATGATTTACGAAAGAATTAAGTATTTAATATCATTTTAACACGAAACTTCAATTAATATGTTCCACCAAATTTGCCACAATTAGTCATTTATTTTTTGCGTCTTTGAATTCTGACATGACAGTAGAACAGTTAACGTATTATTAAACTGTAATCAGTCAAGTAAATTACGAATACAGAAATAATTGCTTTATTATTTACAACTTAATTAACTGTTGTCTGTATTGTAGTCCAAGGTGGATAGAATTTCCGCTATAAATGCAAATTTCACAATTTTTTACAGGAATACAGAAAAGCGAAAAAAATAACATAATCAAATAATGCATGTGATACTAATCTTAACACGTGGAAGCAAACGCCACTAAAATAATATATATATATGTATATATATATATATATATATATATATATATATATATATATATATAATGCTGAGGAATTTTCCCAACGAATGAAAGTGAACAAGAAAATTTTATTTTACGGTCAGTTTTAAAAACGATAACTAAAATGCATGATATTCTTTAAAATATTAGATTATAGAACTTATTTCTATATCATATTTAATAAAAATCATGCAAAGCTCCTTGACAAGTACAATACACTTCATAGTAACACACTGACATATATATTACGATGAAGTACTGGTTAGAAAATGTTGAACAAATGTCGTGTCAGTTCTTCGTTGACGGTATACACTGCGACATGTTGTTGGACATCAAATGCCGCGTCACCTCAACGAGCCAAGTGCTGAACTAGTATGCAAGGTTCACGCATAATGGGTTTTACTATGGGACATTAAGCGGTGACCATATCATTGTATTAGTGGAACGTCTGCAACTAAGTTCAGTGCTGGTTGCAACCTGAGTTTCACGCACATCCGGTTAGTACATTTTTAAGAACGGATTTGAAAAGGCCATTTTTTGTTGCCATATTGGAGGGTTTAGAAAAAGTGTTTTTAATGAGCGTGGCGTCTTAACAATGAGGTTCCACATTGTCTGAAGTTTGTTTTCTTTTCGTATGTAGGCACAATAGGCACACGTGGAATATTTTCGTAGGAAATGCCTGTCTACGAACACACTGCACCGCACTTGAAGCGTGGAGTAGGCCTACAGCCGACATCCGTGATCCAGGCATGTGAACTGCGCGGCTCGGCGGCGCGGCGGTAGTAAAGAAGGTCGAGCAGTCATAAATCTGCCACCCAGCTTGAAGGCTGTGCCGCCTTTGAAAGCCGGATGTAACTTACCCACCCAAGAGGGTCTCAACTTTCCGCCGGCAGTGGTTCAGTTGTTACATGCTGGGCGAGGTCACGCCGACCCGAGCTCACTTCGGCGCTGGCTAAATAAATGCAACACTCTAGGAGACCTTGCTTATTCAATTTTCAACAAACATTGTATATCAACGACAATATTTAATACAAACATAGCATTGTACGTAATCCAGATATGCACAGTTCCAGTCGTTCTCAATTGTTCACGTAGCATATATATTTTGTACCACGGTGCAGCGGTCTGCTAAAGTGTTCAAGTGAATTACAATGAAGAGCCAGATGCAGATTTCAGGTGGCTATTTCATTAACCCGTGTTTCCCTAATCAATCAAATTAGTATGAATGTACTTATTTTATTTTATTTTATTTACCCACATAATGTTCAGCTTTGGACCGGTTTACAACAAATACGTGTTAAATGACACCATCATTTGAAAAAATTAATTAAAAAACATAGAAACAGGTAAACAAACAGGTACAAAAAGATAACTTATGTTTTAGAAGTTAAAAAAATCAAAAAATTTTCCGGCTCTATACAGAGCTTATTTAAACTCAATTTAAGGTATAGTATGGTAGAATTAGTGATGAAAGTGTATAGTATAGGTAGGCCCTATATTAGAGTTTCAGAATAACAACTCTCATGGTAACTCATCATAATGTAGGCGTACGTAGATAAGTAATTTCTAAGGACATAATTAAATATAGATCTTTCAAAATATAAATAAAAAATTCAAGCTTGAGACGCTATCCATTACACAGGCTAGCAAGCCTGTGTATATATATGTATATATGTGTGTATATATATATATATATATATATATATATTTAAAAAAATATATATATATTTTAACAACCGGCTGCCTAAGGTTAGTAAAAAGTAACTATTGGTTGATATTTTTATAAAGTGCTACATTGTTTTTGTCTTGTTTATTATATAAATTAATCAATTTTATTTTTTAACATTATTTGTTTTGTGTATACGTAAATGTTTGCATATCTACATAACAACGAACTAGGACTTTGTGTTGGGAATATTTTTGAAAAATCATAAACTCTGTACGAGTGTTTATTAGTCGCTACTTCACACGAATATTGAAAGTGGTCTGTTGTATTGTCATGTTAGTCATCATTAGTTTTTAATTTTTTTCTTAGTTTTTGGCAGTTCTGTGTATACGCAATTTTATTTTGTGCATCTGTAAAAATGGTTAAGTGTAAGAGAAGGCTACATGCCTTAACTTCGCCATTTGAAAAACAAGTCAAATAAATAAATAAAATAAATGAGAATAATACATAAACATCAGTAGAATTTGTAGATATGGTCGACCCACTCAGCTGTTATTCTCAAGATACGTTTATGTGTCTGTGCATATTTGTGTGCCTTAGTTTGCAACTAAATAATCAAATTAGCAACCTGTATACCGGATAGGCCTTTAGTTTTTTTTGTATTAGTACTTGATATTTATAAAAGATAAATATTTGTATACGTCTCTAGAACTCACCTATCTACGTATGCCTACAATATGATAAAAGAGTTAAAAATAAAGAGTTACGAAGAATATACCTACTACATACTTATATGGCAAATGTAACTTAAATTAATTATTACTTGTTCTTAGTTCACCTTTTTTTTAAGCTTGTTTTTAACTATGGGGCCGCGGTGGCCGAACTGTCAGTTCATTCGCCTCCCACCAAGGCGATCCGGGTTTGATTCCCGGCGAGGTCGGTCCCCGGATTTTCGCAAGTAGGAATCGTGCCGGACGATGCCGTTGGTCGGCGGGTTTTCTCGGGGATCTCCGGTTTCTCCCGTCCTTTCATTCCGGCGCAGCTCCATACTCACGTCATGTCACCCCTCACCAGCGCAAAAGACGTCGATGTTAAGCACTGAACGAAATATCTCACTCTCTCACTCAGGTGGCAGCACCAGGAATGTGGGGTTACATTACATGTACGTCACACAACAGTGTAGAGAGTACTTGTGAAGCCTCTTGTGTCTGTCGATCACCCAGCTCGACTGACATTCGCCCAGCGGTTCATTCGATAAACTGAAGTGCCTGTCTTCGCGTCGCCAGTTTTGTTTACAGATGAAGCCACGTTTGGGAGGGATGGCGTCATTACTTCCACAACGTGGTGCGCACAAATATTTACGTCTGTCGAGATGAATCCGAAAAACAAAAATCAATTTTAATTGTACGTCATAGGCCTATGTTTCGACATAGTGTTGTATGCATGGATACCTTCAAACTCGTGTGAATATTATTTGCTAGATTAAGTAGTTACTGTATTTCTCTTGACTTAAAAATTGTCGGAGGAAGCCTAGTTTTTGTTTTGGACACTATTTTCAACTTTCAACTCTATTGTGTACCTGGAGACTTCTTCTGTGTTGCTTCACGTTTATTTATGTATTTGATCTTTCAGTTTCTTGGCAAAGTTAAGGCTGAAATGCCGGCTCTTACACTTAACAAATTTAAAACAAATATCACATGCACATAGAAAGTAGTTAAATGAGTTGAAATGTAACTAGAAACTATACAAAATAGTTACTAAGTAGGCTATACAAAATTAGCGTAGTTGAAATAAAATAAATTGACAGCTGCAACAAAACTTGAATGAAAACAAATCTAAATCCCGGTCCATACTTGCAGCTTACAGCATACATTATCGATAAGTTGTTTAACAAACAAGAATCAGATAAATAACACAAATTACTTGCGCAGTTTAGTGCACTAGAATAAGAAAGTAATAAATTTTAACTATTTTTACAAATCTAAGAGAGTACCACTAAACTCAATAACAAAATATCTTACTTAAAAATTGAGTCAATTGACTCTAGACAGAAATATGAACATAACAAAAGGACATGTTACGTAACGCAGTAACGAAAAAAGTTAAGGTCTTATTAATGTTCGGGTGATTAGAATTGATGTAATCATCTGCGAGTTGTCTTTATGTGTTTGATAGTACTGCGCTTGAATGTGATAAGTGTTGCCAAGTTCCTGATATTAAAGGTAAATTATTCCAAGCTCTTGCAACAGAAACAGTGAGGGAATTATCATATACCTGAGTTTTGTAAACAGGAATAGTTAAATATGTCGTTGTTTTGCCACGAGTGTTAATAATGTGATCATTTTCCAATATTTTTAGATGAACACGTAAGTCATCTGGTGTTGTTATAGAACATGAGTAGAGATGATGGTATATCGCGAAAATATTTTTTGTGAACATAGCCTTGAAAACATTGACATAACGTGGATGTCTGCAGACCAATAACATACACTGAATATTACAACAACGGGATTCTTATTGGCTCAGTCAAATAAGACAACAGCTCCACGTACAAGCGAAAGCCAGTCATCTTTTCATAAGCTGGACGTACGTTGAAGCCTAGCAAATAGTCAAGTTTTCCCGCGATAAACCATCAGTCCATCATCTCTAAAGATGAGGTAATTTTGTACGCGAATATAAGGCTGTGTAAATGACGTCACTCGTCGAGTTGTAGCCAATTCCATTGATCGTAAAATGGTGACACGTGATCACGTGGCTTCAGGTTAAATACAAATCGTACGCAATAATATTGTATATGTGATATAATTTGGCTTCTAAGTCTTGTTTTATGTCTTGATATAACACATCACAATAGTAAAAATGGGGAGTATTAGTGACTGTACTGGAATAAACTTAGCTGGAAAGGACAGAAAATTTTTAAGCTTATACAGTATATAGGGCCCGGTTGTTTTCCCGAAAATATTTTTGCATCACTTTGTTTCAGTGCCTTACATGCGAACCTGCATCTCTGCTTTGTAGTCAGTGATTGGATGCCGTAACACCTAGCGTCTGAAGGTTAAACCCACAAATCACAGATGTGTTGTGTCAGTTATCCGTGTACTGATTGGCATAGTCAAATGAATAACGACTCTGCACAAAACACTCTGCCAATAATCATGTAGTTGAGCTGCAGGTGTGCACGTAAGACTCTGAAACAAAGTTATGCAAAAATATTTTTGCGACAACCGAGCCCTGTGTTTATAGTGTGTGTAAATATGCATATAACCGCCTACCAATAGTGCTTACGTGAATCGCCCACGAAAGTGTTTCATCGAAAATAACACCTATAGTTTTCAGCTCTTTCGACAGGGGAATTTTCACACCAGCTAAGTAAATATCAGGAAAACACCCATTATGGCAGTTATTCAACATTCTACGACAACCAAACAATATACACTGCGTCTTCGTAGAGTTGAGTTTCAGTTTGTTGATCACGTCAGTGATCTTTCGCATTGTTGGTAATAGATTACTGGATGTAACGTTGGTACATTTAGTGTTTTCACGTTTGTACGTATTTTTTATTGCTGTGTTGGTAACTATTAAGTATAAATGTAATATGGGGTGGTTAACAGATGGTTAAGTGTTCGAGAAAGCAAAATGCCTAACTTCGCGTTCTGAAAGACAAATAATTAATCGCCAGTTTGCAGACGACAATCCGCATGCGACCACGAGTGGTCGACGCCAGCAACAATTTCGTACAAAAACGTCAACACTTACTTTCACAACTTTAGTAGAGACAGTAAGTAACTTACCAGTTCACACAATTTTAACGTGGTACAATATTTTATATAAAAACATAATTTACTGCAAATTAATTCATTTAGCCGTAATAACATCAACTTTATTTATAGATTACTTTTCTTACATCATAATATCAGTAAATTCATATGTTAATTATTATTTACTTTGCCACCGTAGCTAGCTGCAAAAATCTCTTACGATGTTTTGAATATAACTATTTAGCGATCCTGTATTAAAGTTCAGTATGCAGTAACTACATTATGTACTCCTTTTATCTTTGTGTCAGACGTAAACAGTGTGCAATATTAATTAAGCTATTTTTTTTTTCTTTATCTAGACAGTTCAGAATGTTGTTATATTTTGCTACTTTCATCAACAATATGCGAAATTATCCAACCTTAAATTAATTTTACAAGTTCATAATTGAATCTAAGTATCATAATTACTAAATCTAATTATAATTATTACTTAAGCTAATGGGTACTATTTTCAACATACAACTGTCTTGCGTTTGACTTATTGTTTTGTAAGAAATTAAAGTGAAAATGTAATTTGTCCTGTAAGACGCATGTAATGTTTTTATATATGATACAGTGGAAGAAAAGGCAATAACGCCTTACCTGCGCCATGAATGTAGACGATATTAAATTAAATAAATTAAATGTGAAGGCTGAAATTGTATGTGATTGTATGTTGGGATGCCGTATGCAGGCTGTTCCTGAACTACAGGTACAAATGCTGTGAGGTGATTTCTTATGAAAAATTAAGCAGAAAATACCTAGGTGTAACGTTTAGTGAGTAATCAGCCTTTGAGTATGGAGATTTAAAACCGTATGTTATTTCAATATCGGAAACGGTACTATCTAAAACGACTATACTCCAAATATTGATAAACGTTATTAAGGTCTTCAAACCGTTACTAAAATAACAGGGGTGGACATCCCATAATTGGAAGCAACTTTTGTATCGTCGGTAAATTTGAACATTTGAAGATGATTGAGTAATACGAGGTTTGTAACACAAATGGTTCTCTCATTACAGCTGTCTAGAAGTGATAGTTTTTGTTAAATATGCATGCGAGTGCCGGGGACCATGCAGTACTATGTACATGTGTGTAGATGTGCTCAGTGAACAGGTTATGTGGACAATCACTGTACACAACACTATCCACACTTCAATAACTTCACTGTACAGTATCAACAGGCACAAACGCCATGAGCTGATTCTTTATCCAAAATGGGGTAGAAAATATTACACACGAACAATGTCGTTCAGTAACTCGTAAGGGAGATATTCACCCTTACAAATGGACGTTTTAAATGGAATTAACTGAAAATAATAACACTCACTGGATATTAAAGAAATTAGTCAGTGAATGTTGGTGAAACGTCACTTTAGTCTTAAGGTTTTGTGGAGTACAAACATTTCCTACATCGAGAAAATAAAGAGGGGGTATGTTCCTACGAATGTGTGGCTTGGGTATTTGTATTGCTTTTCGAAGATGTAGTACACATACATAATACACGTGACCTTCATGGAACACTTTAATACGAACTATCTGAGAGGAAAACATGTGAGGAAACACTGTGTCGCCTGCCAGGTGCCATGTACGCAACCCGCGTTGCAAGGCTGGTCAAGCGACCGGGGCGACTGAAAAGTATCCATTCTGAATGGTTACCATTCAGAATATTTTAGATCCTCCCTTGCGCTGAAAAAGCCTGAAAGGTTACCATTCAGGTTTTATACGCAAAATGATAACTTTATTAAATCCTGAAAAGTATCCCAGTCTGAATGGTAACCATTACGGATTTTAGCACAAATATCGACATCTCAAAAAACCTGAAAAGTGTCCACTGCCTGAATGGTTACCATTCCTATTTTTACGACGCATGCAGCACATCCCTAAAAACCTGAAAAGTGTCCACTGCCTGAATGGTAACCTTTCCACTACCTAGTGCGATATTAAGTTGTACCTAAAATCCTGAAAAGTATCCATTGCATGAAAAGTATCCACAAGATGAATGGTTACCATTCCAGTTCGCGTGATTTTTATTTGTCTTTCACTAATGATGGAAAACTATCCACTGGCTGAATGGTTACCATTCAAGTTTTATTAGCAAAATGTACACTTTATTAAATCCTGAAAAGTATCCACTGTCTGAATGGTAACCATTACGGATTTTAGCACAAATATCGACATCTCAAAAAACCTGAAAAGTGCCCACAGTATGAATGGTTACCATTCCTATTTTTACCACGCATGAAACACATCCCTAAAAACCAGAAAAGTGTCCACTCCCGGAAAAGTGCCCACTCCCTGAATAGTGTCCTCCTCTTGCTTCTGGGAATCCGTGGCATGAAGTTAACTTATTCGCTTGTCGCTAGAGGGCAGCTGAGAAGCTTCGGCAAACAAAAAGCAGATTCACTTAGAAGTGTTTATTTTGTCTAAGAGATGGCGTGCATGTCGTTTAGCGCAAAATCATATTAATATTTCCGATTTTTAAAATTTTATCTTCAATGTAAAATACCGTGCATGCCGACATGCTCCACACCCTTAAGCGGATTTTATAATTGTGCGACACTACGACAGCGACGGAGCGGCAAAAGTGGCTAGCCAATCAGAGGAGAGCATGCAGACGACAGCGATGCGAAGGGCTACGATAGGACATGTTCTATCGCAGCTGCGAAATTCGCTTGCGAACAGAAACGACAAAAAAGGAGAAGAAGAATAAAACACTACCGTACTTGTAAATAATAAAGGTGCGCATTTAATAATACAGTAAATTATTTTACCAATCAAAAAAATTTTTAATACTACCTAAACACGTGTAACCAACATATTAACTTGTTGTGTTTACTAATCAACGTATGTGGATAATTTTTTCATATATTTCAAGTTGTACGAAGCAATCAGAAGAGCTGTTAATTAAAGAAGTTCGGATACGGGAATTTCTTTATAACCTTCAACATAATTTGTACAGCAATCAACTGGAGAAATCGCCAACAATCGAGAACCATTTGTCCGTTTCCGTTACTATTTCTGGCAAAAGATGGCTCTAATAGCAACGAAACGCAACGTCGCTGTCGCATTATTGTAAAATCGATTGACGAAAAGCAGTGTGCGAAGTTTGCAGGCCGTCGCATCGTCGGTCGTCGCTATCGCAGCGTCGCACAATTGTAAAATCCGCTTTAGGCGGTTACACAATTGAAAACTTTAATATTTGACTTAACGTTTTGGTGTCTTCACATATTTCGCCAATACAAAACAGAATCGTAAAGTAAAAGTAACGACAGTTGAAAAACGACGGAGAATCGCTTTTCGGAACAAAAACAATGTGCTCTATACCATTATACATTCATTGCTAAAATCTGTTAAAGTAAATATTTTTAAACTACGCCCTAGTTATTAAAATATTAACCATAATCGTAAAAATATTTCAAATAAAAAACTGCGCTATTTATTGATGAGACTTGCATTCACTTAGGAATGTTTTAATAAATTCACAAGGTTGGCCGAATACAGTCAATATACATTTGTTTTATATTTTAAGAATTCCTAGCAAAGTAGAATTGTATATATAATTACTTAATATAATAACAAACAAATATTACAACATTGTTATTGGTTCTCGGCGAGCAGCCATCTTGACTTTGACTTTAGGATTTCTATCTTTCGAAAATGTAAAGTCAAAACTACTTGACTTTAGCTTTGCCAACGCCATCGTGTACACCTCCAAAAGAAGCAATGCATTGAGAGCTATCGTAAAGTCAAATGATAAAGACAAATGCTTAATTTTTCATTGTGTAATGGCCTTTAGCCTGATGGCTTTCCATTGTTTATGGAGTAAATATGAAATAAAATAAATACGTACGTACATGTATGCCTAAACACACAATTTGTCTAATTCAGACGACAAACTTCTTTATGTGATTTCTAATGTAAGATTTGTTAGAATATATGTTAGACAAGTTTGAATGTAATATCTAGGGACTGGAAATTTTCGCGAATTCAATGACCTGTAGGCTAGAATACATTATACTATACATACTCAATCCCCGTCTATTCGTTCATTGTCTGTTGTTCCACTGAGTGTAGCAGCTAGTTGACTAATAGTCGGGGCTTGAGTACGCATAGTATAACCTTTGAATATATATATTCAAAGGTATAACGGATTCCAGCCTTACAGGTCAATGAATTCGCGAAAATTTCCAGTCCCTAGTAATATCTCAGATTTTTCGGCTGTAGGAAAAGAAATTCAGACGTTTGCAAATAAATCTATAAGATATAAACTCTTGAACAAAGCTGTTTTTTTCACTCTTTCTATTCCTCTACCTTTCACTACAGGCCTAACGTATTGGATGTCTAATTACTACTGAACGACACCGGATTAAGAGTTCTTTACGCCGGCTCTTAAAAAATATTAATCACATGTTGTTCGCGTTGAAATCAGGCATCACTTCTTGTAAATAAGCTGCTTCAATCCCAACAGGTGTACAGTGCAATTATTACATCGATTATCTTGTGATAACCGTGATGGACTGTACGTTAAGCAAGACAACCAAATAATCGCACAGGAGCACACAAACAACACGAACCTGAACGCTGCAATCGAAAATAGCACAGACGCAGAAACGTCGAATGTTTTCAAAAAATGACGAAAAGTGCGTACATATGTTGGTAGCAATGAGTTGAAATATACCTCAGACATCGGTATTATTCGGCGGCAGGCAAGCGGTGGACAGGTTTCGTCGACTACTCCGCAGTGACGTCACGTGGCAATCAGCGCGGGCGCGCTTTCTACAACCCCTCGCTCTATCCACGTGTTTCCCTCCCTGTTTTTACACAAAAACTTTACGTAAACAATATTAAAACTTGAGGTTATTTCTGATACAAGAAAAGTTATTGATAGTAAATTTAGTAACAATCATACTGTGTACTGTACGTGTTAAATATTTAAGTGGTGTAATGTTAGGCGTGTTAATCAGCCTAGCTGTTTTCAAAACTGTTAAGCTCCGCGCCTGGTACGTAAATGTCAAAATTTTCGTAACACAAGTAATGCGGTAAAATACTGAGAAATTAAAATATTTAAAGTCTGCTATAATACACAAGATAAAACATATTTAATGTATAATTACAGTTACAGTTTTATAATGTAAGAAATACGAATACCCGAAATTTGCACTGATAGATGAAATTTGATTATATTTACTACACAAAAAAACTTAATTCAGAATTAATACGCCCAAAAAACACTTTATTTTCCACAACACAGTTTTTTTTATATGAACCACTGCAAAGTACTGTGACTTTATCAAAAGTTATTTTTCTTTAAAGGGTAAAGGAATATTAATTAAATATTGCGTTATTATCAAACAGTTTAACGTTATCTTTTTGATCGGGTTAGTTGCAACTTTTCTGAAACAATCTTTATGAGATGCGTGTCCAATAAATATCCTTCATTTACAAACTGGCGGATTCCGAGCTTATGTCCATGCTGTCAGACTGTCATCCTTATTATAATTGATCAGGGCAATACTATGAACATGCCCCAAGTGGTTGATTTTCTGGACCAAAAATACACGAAACCCCCCCTCAGCGAGTGTACTATAATGACAACTGCTGACAATTCAGAACACTAAAAAAAAATTTTTCCCCCACAATTCCGTATTTTCTTCGTATTCATACATACTATCCCTTCTTGTCTTTATCATCTTGGTTTTTCACATTCAAATACTTTACACATACGTTAGTTCTAGTCCTATCAAAAAATGGACAACGTTGAAATGCTGCGTGTTAACGTGATTACAACATTTCATTTAGAATTATATTCGTGAGCAGTTAAAATATATTCTAATTTTTGCCGAAAACTCTCCATGAAAATCAGTATAACGTTTCTCTGCAACTGAAATGTTTTCAAGAAAATATTTTTCTGGACAAACCAACCCATCCATTAACTGTGAGGCAATGTAATTATTTCATTTCATGTCAGATACACAGAGCCTAATTTTGGGTATACATTACCTAATGCGAAGTGCAACATATCCATCAACACATCTGAAACCTTTAAATTATTGTATATTTCGGCAATACAAAACTTTCAGGTCGTATGTTTACGTCTAAATCGTCTTTTTCAAAACACTTGGAGGTTCATTCAGCAATTTTAATGCCGTGAGTAGTTCTCCACCAAGTAATAAATTGCACTGTCTGTGATAAATGTTGACTGTTTGGCAATATTAGATGCTAAATTTAATAAACGTGATTCTTCAGCTCTGACTTCTATTTTTCTTCATAGGAAAAATTCCACGCGAATGCCTACAAAAGTGTAATTTCTTAGGCAGTTTATAAACTAATGATAGGTGATGTATATGTGTTCTGGTGACGCATTCCTTTGAAAAAAACTAGAACATCTTGGCTTAGTTTAACTGCTGTGATGTACCTACAATTAAGTGACTCGTTTAGGTGCTCAACTAATCTTGTAAATGTTTATTGCTAATCTGTATACCTTTCTGGAAAAGTTTGTTTTGATTGGAGAGTAGTTTGGTAGTTTTTCTAGCAGACTTTTGTAAAAAATACCCTTCACTGAAATGAGTACAGCATTTCATATTGAGTAAGTAATTAAAATATTTATAAAAATTGTTGGAAGTAACAGTTACTAATCTACATGTTAAATCATACAGTTTTTGACATTAACGCTGTCTGCCCTTTGGCAGCATTTCACCCACTGCTCCTGATAATTCTTCATTTGATGAAAAACGGAAGTATTTGATTCGTCTTTGTTCGGTTTGCTGCTCTAGTTACATCGAAACACAGCGCATAATGACATATTTAAGTAAACCATGTCGTATACTAACACATCACAATGAGCTGTAATGTAATACATATTATACAATGTATGCTATTATAATAACATATAATCGTATAACCGTAAAACACATACTTTCCCCAAACTATGTAGGCTGTAAGGCATACGATGCGCTAAGGGCGGCGAACAGGTCGCTGGGAAACACTAGGGACACAGCTGGTTGCACGCCGTCTGACCGCCAGATGACGTCAGAGACCCGCAAGTGGAGGGGGAAAGATGCGCACGCCCTTACCTCCTTTCTTCCTAGTACCATGGGTATTTTATACGGGCTTTTCGCAAGGCCATTTTGGAACAAAGAAATTATAATAGTTCTTAATACCAGTAATTATTCTAACAAATGTGCTGCTTGCATTTTAAAAACCAAACAACAGTGATAGTAAAACTAAGTTACGTAAAGGGATAAGTTGCGTGATTTGGCAATTTTGTACAGCATGAAAATATAGTTAATGTGAGTTGTTCTTGGCATTTTGGCAGCGTCTTTTTACTGAATAGTTGCATCTAATAAACCTATGTGGCAAACAGAAACAAATCATGCATCCATGAAAAGAAAACTTATAAACCTTTTAAAAGTAAATAAAGTTTCGTAATGAGAATAGTAAAACAAAAAAGGGCAATTGCAGCGTAGCCAACCTCGTTTTTGGTTGTATTGGCAACGTCGTTTAGGCCCTAATTTTTATTAAGTTGGTTATACATTCGCGACCAAACTGCAATATTCGGCTCGATTCAATGCATGGGAGTGTCGCCTCTCTATCTTACTTGCTTTGTGGTCTACTCATATAGACTACCAGGAAGAATACCAGGTTTGCAAGTGCACATATTCGCCCTCCTCCTTTTTTTTCTTCACCGAACGACCACTGTCCAGTCATAAACAAGCCTGATGTCACGCGGTATTCAGACCAGATAGCGACTATGGCCATGAAATGAGGGGGGGGGGGTGAGGGAAGAGGTCAGTTCCAGGAAAACACGTTTACTCTCGTCAACAACGTTGCAGACGTAAATCTGAGCTCCAACACACTGTTGAAGTCGTCTGTTGTGATCGACACTTAACGTTACCATATCGGAGAAACATTTCGTTGCTATGGAAGTGGTGGCTGAACGAGTGTTCCCGCTCGCATAATTATATATATATATATATATATATATATATATATATATATATATATATATATATATATATATATATATATATATATAGACTCACACATAAAAGCGAATTGCCACTCACTCATTCATCAACGCCCAGCCCAAACACAGGACCTAGAAACATGAAAATTTAAGGATAGCTTGATCATGGGCTGTAGGGGCGCTCTAAGAAAGGATTTTTTAAATTTAAAAGTTAAGGGGTAGAAAAGGGGTGAAACGTGTTTTCAAAGAAACATCTATATCTCATCAATCTAGTGAGATATCGTCATAAATTTTACTTTAAAATATTGCGTACACAATTGCTTATTAAGTAATTTTCTTCATTTCTTTAAATTCGAAAAATAAGGAGGTGAAAATCTGTAAAAGGTGTTTTCAATAAATTATTGATTCCTCTTAAACCAGTAGCGATATCAAAGTGATTTTTTCTTTAAAATGAAGCTCACGAAAATATATAAAAGTAAAATTGATTTTTTTTTTTCGGAATTTGACAACTAAGAATGTGATAAGAAGTACAGTATTACAGAACTCCTGGAAAGTGAACATGAGCACAGAGAATTACTTCAGGAGTTGTTACATTTTGCCATGTTGTCTTAGACTTATTTACTCTATGGTTGCAGTATAGGAGCTAGAAAACAAGAAATATAGTTTACAAAGAAGTACTGAAAAGTTAATATTAGCAGCTATTATTCTTAAAATGTATAAATATATGTAGATGTTTTATAGCAAAAAAATTAAGGTTAACAAATGTTAGGTTCCTCGAACCCACTTGAAACTGAATTTCTATAAGTCATCATTAACGATAGTAAAAAGAGGGGGCTGGGTTGGTGAACTTTCAAACAGGAGTGCCTGTACACAAAAATATTTTTTAGCAAATGATGTCGCGGGAAACTTTTAATTCGAAAGCACCACTTCCAAGACAAAAACGTAAATAATAAATACAACTTCTGCAATGCGTGGGTATAGCCGCAGTTGTAAAGCTAGTTTTTAATAAAAGCAAATTGGTTCACAAACATTATCAAGGGAACTCAGGACACGCTTATTGTTTTAGCTTTATTTAAATGATCGCGTCAATGTTGTTTCTTATCATACAACCCCTTTAATGGGTCGTCCTACATAAGTTGCGTCTGTGTGTGTGAGGCACATAATTATGTGTATAATCGATAAAGCGCTAAGGGTGTAGCTGGCCAGTGTATGTACTGCCGTATCGCCTCTACGCACAAACTACTTAACTGGTATGTAGAGCTTTACTATAAAGCATTTTCCTATGGGATTTTAAACGGCGACCATATTATTCTATTCTTAGGAAGCATAGTAGAAAGTCTAACGCTTGTTTCTATTGTTTTGTTTTACAATTCTGGTTGGTTATTTTTCTAGATACTGCAGTCTGAAAAAGCCTTTTTTAGTCAATTTGAAGGGACAAAATATTACATTTACAATAAACGTGCTGAATTTTATAACTATGGCGACATATTTTGAAGTTTATATTCTTTTCGTAGATGCACAAATGTAATATGCATTAAATGAATTTGTCACGAAAAAATTAATCGTAACTCGCTGCAACGCCTTTGACGCACAAGTAGGATGGCGGAATGTAGCTTAAAGTCCTTAATTTGGTGGCAGACATCAAATACGGTTGCACATGAAACTGAATAAAGACATGTCTTAATTTAAATTTTTATCACTGTTATTTTGTGTATGACTTTTGCAGCAGTTAAAGCAAGAAGTACAAAACTAAGCCTTCAAGAAATGTATTCTCTTGATAGATTAAAGTCTGTGGAATGGTGTGTTCTTACTGCGTGTCAAAAGCAGTTGTTTAAACATCTTGCATTTTGCACGCACATGTAAATATTTTTTTCGTATTCGCCATTATCAAAATTTGATAGTATTTTTAATGCCTTAAACAACTATTTGGAGAAAGGACTGTGATATGACATGCTGTTACATGCAAATAAATTTTGTAAGCAATTATACGTAGACCCCAGATTTTTCGCGAAAAGAATTTTGCCTCATTGTGTTTCAATGACTCACGTGCACACTTGCAGTTCTGCTTCATGACCAGTGCAGTGCTATGATGTTTCAACTCTCACGCGTCTTAGAGTTACAACAGAAAATCACAGACATGTGGTGTCGTAGAAACCTTGCTGTGATTGGCACAGTCGAATGAGACACGTCGCTTCACAAAAACATGCTGCCAATAACCATGAATCAGAACTGAAGATGTGCACGTGAGTCATAGAAACACAGTGGGGCAGTATTTTTTTCGCGAAAAATCACCGGCTCTGATAATAAGCTAGTTTTTTTTTTCTAAAATAATTTGGGAAACAGAAAAGCTAAGGCAAGCGTAACAGTAGGTTAAGTTTACAACGGACTATTTTTACTATGCAAGAAAGTTTATCCCTCCTCCACCCATTCCTCTGCGTAGGATGTATTATTAATTTTTTTTTTTTTTGGAATGGAGTGGCGTGTGTCACCTGGAATGTCATTAAACGACTAAATTCGAACGTAAATGACGAAATATTCAACTAATATTACTATGTTTTCTACTGCAGTGAAGTTCCCACGTGCCGTTACAGTTGAATCATTTTCTCCGTCATAATGAAGGCCTAGATCTGCTTGTTGCATGTGTATTAAAACTACAATTTAAGGCATCTTTAATTATTTTATATATATGTTGTCAGATATAGTATCACATAAGAGATAGAAGAACCTGAATTATTTCACTTTATACGGACACAGTTATACAATCGTAAAATTAGCTACAAATATAGCAAGATCTTTTATTGCTGTATGTAAATGCTAAAACAGTGAAGGATCGTTATAAAATAATATAGTTAATTTAATTCAGTTTTTTCTTACTGATAAGTTAAAGGCGGATTCGCCACACTTAACGCACTTACGAACACACGCCCGTACGTTATGTATTTGAGGTTGAATTCTCAACAATATTATGTCTAGACATGCGCGGAAATATTTTTTTTTTGTCATAAGACACCGTTAATCGATAGTCAGACATTATTATTGGTGACCTAAAAATTAAATAATTTACAGCCTAGGGATGCCGTCCACCTCCAGGAAAGCAGCAATATTGCTAACGTTTATTTAGTTCTATATTAGGCTTAAGTAATGGAGGACGACGGATCTTTGGCTCTCGTATCTCTGCGTACCACGTATCAGTTGCTAGCAAACTGTTATTAATTTATTTATTTCAAATTATGATCACTAGCTACTGATTTATAGGATGCACAGATATGACTACTTATGTTTCGTCGACGTCCGTTAATTAATTACGTAATAAGAACGTTAGGGACAGCACTGTTTTTCGTCTGTAAGGCTGGGAGTTGACCGCAGCCTTAAAAAAATTATTTCAACAAATTAATTAAAACTTATTTGAGTGATACGTTTGTACTACTTAGTACTGCTGAGCTCACCTCACTAAAGATTGAGTAAGGGTCGAGCTCAAATACTACCATCTCGGGTCCTAGAAAAGAAGTGGCTGACACATATCTTGTAAACGTATTCCTGAACACATTTTTTCCGCGTTGGTGTCCTGAGATGGTATTACGTATTAGATAAGACACGGCTTACTACTCGCCGCCCCGTGCGAGACTAACTTATAAAGAAATGAAGGTGACAATGGCCAATACCTATTGACAACGGTTTAACAAAAACACACTAAACCTTTGACATCTGAATAGTAGTCTCCAATATTACAATTAAAATTAATTTAACAGTGGGTATAAACACAAAAACAAAAAAAAACATATTAAAGTATTACATATTAACAATGTCGGAAATATAACTTTAAATAATATCTAGTTAAAAGCAGATAAAAACATATTAGCTTAATTTTTACAGTACGTGAGTAATTGAGGGCTTTGATACATTTTTAAAATCTGATTATGACCTTGTTTGTTACCATAGCTATTAGTAGCACTTATATCCACATATGTGATTACATTCAAACTATATTTCCACACACTTTGGAATAATAATGGGCTCTACAACTCGTCGATATCGAGACCATAAGAGTCGGAGTTAAACCAATTGACAAAGGAGACATGGGTTCGATCCCTTGCTCCGGCCATCCTAATATTTCATGGTTTTCTTAAATCACTCCAGACGAATGCTGGGATGATTTTTTTTTAAAGGCCATGGCAGACTTCTCTTCCAGCTCCTGTCATTGTACCAAGTTGTGTAACACCATCTCAAATGACCTCGCTGTTGACGAGATGTAAAGACCACTTTCCGGGTACCGCGAATTAAGAAGCTGTTTATTAATAATTTGCTTCTTAACACAAGCGAGTGGCTTGAAGACGCAGAAATTCATAGTATACTTAATCAATTGAAAATAGTTTTACTCAAGTAATATACGATGAAAATGGTTTTCATACCCCAGACATTTTCTTAACATGATGTAACGTAAAGGATTGAGCTACAGTGTTGGCTCAGCAATACCCGCCAGTTTATGAGTTACAATTAGACATGCATTTATTTTGTCAACAAACTGTTTCTGTTACTAAAACGAACGCGTCAGTACGTTGCGAGTTTACGTAGCAGCATCGCGCGATGTCTCTTCATAATCCGGTTCACACTACGAGAGAGAGCTCAACCACGCTATTCGGCCCGCAAAATAAAAATGTTAAGAATGTTCGTGGGTTTTTCAATCAGTAATTTTTATATAATTATTATTGTTTAGTACTATTTGATAAGATATAGGAATCCTGGCAACGCCAAGAACAATAACTACGGGTCCTGTACGGTAAATGCAAACTGAGATTAATTTGGTAATCATAATGCCACCAGCCAGAATTTTGTCGTAAAACAGGTAGGTAACTACACGTTCCTTTTAGTTAAGATTTGGCTGAGATGGTTGTTCGACAAAGAAGTCCGTGGAGGGGATGAAATGCACGTGCCCTCAATCACAACACCGTTGTTTTTCTCAGAAGACCAGAGCTTGCCCCCCCACCACTTTTTCCTTATTTAGCACTGGCTGTCAACCCCCTCCCCTCCTGCGCAAACATTGTCTTAGTACCAGAAGATGGTCAGTCTGTTTTGTGCAGTATCTTCACTGACTGGAAACTTCATGTTGTAACTAATAGTTCGCGTTATCTACTATGTTACAAATATCAACCTGGGTACTGATGAAAAAAAGAACAACGCGGAAGAGAATTTTAGATCTAAGTTAAAACCTACTTTCTTAAACAACTTAGTTAATACTCCTTCGTTGCAGAATTCAAAAGGCATCTAACTATTGTCATTTGCATTTAAAAGTTTAGTGGATCTAATTACCTGTTCTATGGATATACGCAGCGTTATTTACATCATAGAGCAATATAAGTACTAGATTGACTACATTTATATATTTCTGCTCAAAGTATGGCTACCGAATGTTGTTAGCTTTAAGCCTGCGAAGTTACGACATATTAAAACCATATGAAATTTAAATCATTTTAAGTGAAGTAGTTTACAAAAAAACGGGGATATATTTGCTTTTCCATAAAATAACTTTTAGCATAGTTTGTCGTGGCAAGTTGTACGGTTGTGAGGTTATCCACCCGTCTTTTATTTCTAGCTTTGATGGAAGTATTTCTTCTTGTGATAACTTTCGTACCGGTACCTATTTGTTTTGCACTTTAAGTGAAATTTAAGAGTGATTCTGTTGGGGCTCTACTTACTTCATTGTAAGGGTTGACTATACTTTTAGTTTACAGTCTTTCTTGAGACTTTGAAGCAATATTAAAAAGGCATAAGGAACTGTCAACTCACACACAAATCAAAATGTAGTGGACAAAGTACCTGCTAAAGATCTTAACTAAACACGAGCATGAAGAATCAATATGAGAACGTAAACATATTAAAACTCACACCACTTTACTTAAAACAAAATTAAAAAATAAAAGCTTAAATACTTGAGTTCCTAAACGAACATGTCACAGTATTCATCGCACATTAGCCCTAAATTATAAACAAGTTTATGCTTGAAAACTCTTATTTAGAGGTTGCGAGAAATGTATTAACAAAAACACGTCTTTAGTTTCATTCAAGATTACAAGTGCAACGCAAAGACGCAACGCAGTTCCAACTTGCGCTGTGCCGTAGGAAAATGCAATTGGTGTTATTTGATAGGGCCCCTTTATTAAATATTCACTTGGAGTGCCATAAACTGTCTATGGTCAAAATGGCAGGGGTTCTAGGCTAGCCATAAGAATAAGAAATAAATACTTAGTTGTTTTATTACACACTAAAAACTAAATACAAAACTAAACAAACAATTGTCACCATGTCAAACTAAAGCTGGTCACTATTTGGATGTCTTACATAGGGCCAGTTGCATCAACAGTGGTTGGTACTTTGGATAAAATTTATTCTCTGGTTAGGCCGAAAACGCATTGTACGAACGCATGATATCGCTATCGAGAGATATTATCTGGCTAGCTAACAGGCCGAGAGAGGGCCTGTTATATTCATAATAGGAGAACAGTGAAGCCGAAGCGAAATAAAAACGGTGAGTTGCCAACATACACATAAAAAGGCCGCCAAATCTCTTAACAACCTGGCAACTACTGAACCTAGAATAAACGAACACAACACAGCCAAGCGCGTAACCAGAGAATAAGCTAAGTATGTTTGCACGACACATGAAACTCCAATTTCGGAAACCGAACATTCAAAACCGGTGTTTCGGCGAAGTATTTACATCGCAGCATGAAACAGGAGTCTGGGAAACTAATGTTTCAATGTTAAAACAACACAAGTCAAAGCATTCACAAGATCCATTCAAAACTTTATTTTTCAGAATACATAAGATGATTGAAATCGCAGAAAAACTAAGATTTATTATTTATTTGGTGTTTTTCAGTACATGTTATTCCTTTTACAGATATATTTAAAATTTCGTATTAACTTACTTTCGTTAAAACACTACTATCGTACGTCTTTCCCGTTCTTGTAGCTAAAAAAATCATTTACATTTAATAAAACTAATATATATCTTGTATAAATAACTTATGTTTCAAAACACTGTTTAAAATTGGTTTAAAGTAGTGCTCGCCATGACACGAAACCTCAGTTTCGCCGTTTACAACGCATACGAAACCTAAAATTCATCATGAAACTTGAA
This sequence comes from Medauroidea extradentata, assembly GCA_003012365.1. Taxonomy (NCBI): domain Eukaryota; kingdom Metazoa; phylum Arthropoda; class Insecta; order Phasmatodea; family Phasmatidae; genus Medauroidea; species Medauroidea extradentata. Next base: position 27,594 of record PNEQ01074726.1, read on the forward strand.
TTCAAACTCAGGTTTCTCTCGGCAAAGAAATCTCACTCAGTTTCCAAAACCGATGTTTCCGAAATTGCAGTTTCGTGTGTCGGTGTAAACATAGTGAGAGTTTTAGGTAACACCAGAATAGACCAAAGTTCGTATCGCTGGTTCGTACAAAGTAGCAAGGTACATGGCCTTAGATTTTGTAGCTAAAATATGGTTAACTTAAATAACCACTTTATTTATTTAAGAAACTCAACTGGGACAAAGGTTGACACTATTTTTTTTAGTTTGTGTATTAAAACTGTACTTAAAAAACTGTGGACACGAGACTGGACATATTTCATCAACAGATTTATAATTAAAAAACTAAACAACGCATTTTCTTAAATATTCTCTAAATTTAATTGTCTGGAACACATACTTCAGCAACTACAAAAAACACATTTAACGGCACGTTCATGCCATCTCATATGCCTAATAAACACTTCTAAGTGAGTCTGATTTTTGTTTGTTGAAGCTTCGCAGCTGCCCTCTAGCGACAAGCGAATAAGTTAACTTCATGCACGGATTCCCAGAAGCAAGAGGAGGACACTATTCAGGGAGTGGGCACTTTTCCGGGAGTGGGCACTTTTCAGGTTTTTAGGGATGTGTTTCATGCGTGCTAAAAATAGGAATGGTAACCATTCATACTGTGGGCACTTTTCAGGTTTTTTGAGATGTCGATATTTGTGCTAAAATCCGTAATAGTTACCATTCAGACAGTGGATACTTTTCAGGATTTAATAAAGTTAACATTTTGCGTATATAACCTGAATGGTAACCTTTCAGGCTTTTTCAGCGCAAGGGAGGATCTAAAATATTCTGAATGGTAACCATTCAGAATGGATACTTTTCAGCCCCCCCAAGCGACCACGGTTTAGTTTCTGTGTGGGAAGACGGGTTACGTGATACGACAGTCGTATATTTCTACAGATTATCTGGTAGTTGTAATACAAAAGGAAAAACTTTGAACAGTTGCTGTAAAATACGTGTGGAATTTTTGCAAGTTAAGTTCTCGTGGAGTTGCCATCTACGGTTTTCCCTTCTCTGTTTTGGCTGGTCTTAAGGCCGTGCTAGATTCGCCGTAAGAAATAACCGTAAAAATTGAACAAACACGTTTGAGAGATGCATGCTACAACACACCGTACCACTACTTAGCCGCCGTAAGACCGTAACAGGGATAGGAACCTGTCTATATCTTACGGTGCGGTTACGGTTATTTTTATACGGATACTTTACTGTCGATGTAGCACGGGCTTTATGCCAGCGGCACTTGAAGCGGCGTACTACCCTCGCTGTTGTTTACTTTTATTGGGGGTAGCAGTAAAATGTGCCTGGATTTGGAAAGCTTGCAGCTGCCCAGAAGGCGACACTACCTCGCAACACAATAGAGAGGGTGGCTGCATTGTCTACAGCCGGCTACCCACTGGTGTAAGTTTGGGCGCGCATAGTGACGTCAGATACCCGAGGACCCTCCGAGGCGAAGCATGTCTATTCACTGTCCCGGCCACTTCCGCTGCAGGTCAAAATACGCACAACCATCTGGCGCCAGAAAGCCCACGCAAGGTCAGGCTGGGGGAGCGAATAACGGTCAATATCCTTTCCATTGTGTGTATCCGAGCCCCGGCCTGCCAGATTGGGCGTTGCAGGCGACGTGTCCTGGTCAGTTTCCGACATGGATTTTCCACCGTAAAGCCCGGTACACACTAGCCATATTTCAGTATAGGATTCCGTATCAAATTCCTTACAAGTAGCACTGCGACAGTATGTACCGCAACTACGCTGGTTCTACACAGAATTCCGTACTTAATTTCACAGATACAGCCCGTCCTATTTTCATCGCAGTGATGTTCACTATCATGCGCAATGCATACCGCGCCTGCGAAGTACACAAGTAGGGTTGCCAACAGCATTTGAATAGAAATAAAAATCTAGTTTCCTACTGAACAAAAGACCATCGAAGTTTACAAAACCTAAATAATACAAGATTGTTTCACTTATTTGCCAGTTACACATATGTCTTGTATTGTGTAATAATTTTCACGAATTTTACAATTACACTTTATGGAATATAGCAACTAACATCACAAATATATTTTTCTTCTTTATTTACTGAAACATGTTAGTAAACAAAGAGAGGGCCTCATGGCCATAAGCTTGCCAGCTTAAATAAAACATTAAAATAAATTTAATAAATAAATAGTGTGTACACAACACAGAAGTTTTGCTAGATAATTAGATAATTCTGGTATGAAATTGCAATCGAAATTTATAAACAGAATTAAGTAAGTAATTGAGAAGAGAATTAAGGATAGTGTGTACCGGGCTTTACATAACATGTAGGAAAAACATTAACATAAACCAGAATCGAGCATGGTGATTTTTTTTACATAAATATCGAGGGTTATTTAATATTCAAATCTATACTAAACTTCACAAGTTTGTTGTGTGCTATAATATAGGTAGGGCCCGGTAGTTTTCACGAAAATATTTCTGCAGCACTTTGTTTCAGTGTCTTACGTGCACAGCTGCATCTCTGCTTTGTGGTCAGTGATTGGATGCCGTAACACCCAGCGTGTGGAGGTTAAACCCGCAAATCACAGGCGTGTTGTGTCGCAGTTATCCGTGTACTGATTGGCACAGTCAAATGAATAAAGACCCTGCACAAAAACATAACAACGAGCTAGGACTTTGTGTTGGGAATATTTTTGAAAAATTATAAACTCTGTACGAGTGTTTATTAGTCGCTACGTCACACGAATATGTAAAGTAGTCTGTTGGTTTGCCATGTTAGTCATCATTAGTTTTTATTTTTTTTCCTTAGTTTTTGGCAGTTCCATGTTTATGTAATTTTATTTTGTGAATCTGTGAAAAAATTGTTAAGTGTAATAGAAGGCTGCATGCCTTAACTTCGCCATTTGAAAAATAAGACAATAAATAAATAAATAATAATCATAAACCCGGTGTACACGTAAGACACTGAAACAAAGTGGGGCACAAATGTTTTCTCGTAAACTACCGGGCCCTAGCTATAGGCTGTTAAGTTAACTAAGGATTTATCAGCATACTTCGACGCACATGATACTTATTTATAGTTGAATTGAGTGCAGAACGAGTATGTTCAACGTACATGAAAATACAATAATGGAACGATCGTTTAATTTTTAAAACTGTAGCTATCACTCACCGGGCATTACATGTGTAAATTCGGCCAGCATGAACAAACCATCATTTACACCATGCGAAAATAAATATTAACCTAAATAACAGCAGCTTAACAAACGGGAGCGTAATTTTTCACAGTTTGAAGTATATATAACTAAACTGGATTTCATGTTTGATGGAATTTTCACGAATCAATTTTTTATGTGGTACTTAGCAGCACATGCGAATTCACGCGACGATTTCATCGAGTATTTTGGGAAACGATCGTTTCCAGGCATTACCGAGGTTATTACATTTTGCAACGGAACACGAAATAACTAACGTACGCATCTCTCAATAACAAGCCATAAATTCAACGAATTTCATCAAAATACAGTTGTTTAAGTTATTTGGGAACTGACGTGACGTTGACTACACCAGCATATTTTCAATTAAAAGAAGCCAACGCAATTTATTTTTTGTGTAATAATACTATTGGCACGAATTCGTATTAGGCCTTTTAAAATGCATATTTCCATTTGTGTTTTGAGTGTATTTTACTAATCAATAGTAATTAAAATTTTTAAATACACTACATTATAAAAATACATTAATTAAGAAATTATTGCCTTTTTTTCAACACAATTATGAGGAGTCTAACATTAAACATTAAGCGTAAAGTAAAGCCACCTTTACTTTTTCTTTGAAATATGGCAGTTTTTATGCTGTAGATGTAGGTGAAGTGAGATGAGGATGGAGCAGTGACGGAATATAATGGGAGTATCCCAAAAAGTAAAAGGTATCCAGCGATGCCTATTATATTCCTAGTTGTAACTGAATACATACATGTTATTATCTAGTAGTATCTATGACACATTATAACTACCTTCAACCAAACATACAGAGCAAAACATCACAACAAACATAACACGTCTCATTTGCAAGCAATATCGAAAGCTAGTCCTTACTACGTTAAGAAATATTGTTATGTAATGCAGTATTTCTTAGAAGCCACTACATATTCCTATGTACTGGGTCGTGAAAATAGTAGCTACTATAACAGGGAATATTAACATTTATTTATGGCTTCGAAAATTATTTTAAATTAATGTCATATACAGGTGCTTCAGGTAAAATTAACATATTTAATATAATATTTAACATATTAAAAATACTTTGCGTGCGATTAGCGGACATAAAAAAGTGGTTGGGATATCATGTAAAAGAATATTTTGTGAGAAAGCGCTGACGTGAAAAATAGCAATATAACGATGCTACATCTAACGATGCAGTTAACCATTATTTTTAAACTGTGTTGTAGGCCTACATAAAATAAAAACTGCTTTATTTATAATGCTTACTCATTGCAGGAACCATTCAAGAAACACAAAAACTGTTTTCCTGAAAAAATGTGCACACGTGATTGTCTTCAGAACTGTACAACACGGGGATTCTTAAACGAAACAAATATGTATTACACATCACGACAGTGAGCTGAATGTGATTGTGCAGAAACAACTTGTAGGAGAAAACACATTCGTTTCCAACGAAACAGCAGTTAAAAGGGCTACCGCCGTAATAATGATAGAGTGTAATTGTAACATGAGACAGAGTATAAAGGTAGTGACAGTTTGAAAGGCCTTAGCTGAAGTCTGCTGGACAGTATAACATCACGTGATCATAGCCGGATATACAAATCTTATGCATACTGATGATGTTTAGCGGTGTGAAATATTCACAGGCATACATGCGGTGTTTTTGCATGCTGGCTGTTACGTCACTGCTACTGAAGACATGTGAAGTTGAGACTTGGTTGGGTGAAGACAAAACATTTAGACAACACAGCAAGTAAACCGGATTGTTGTTAACTCAGTATTACGACATGTGATAATGTTTCCGCTTGTGACATGCCCTGTCTTGTATAATTCACAATATTTTAACTTCATACATTTCAGCCAGTTTTACTGCTAGAAAAATGTGTTCTCCAGTACGGGTAAATGGTTTTAGTTCTATAAGTTTCTTAAGTTATTAGAAAATAGGGCCTTAGCATTCTAAATTAGTGCCTTTTCCGGCTTATGTAGTGCCTTTATTATGTGTTATTTTTACTTAAAACCATTTAACCTTACTAGATCTATCCTTTAGCTTTCGATCCTGTGACTGTTTGTACGTTGTAACAACTGAACAATTTGAGGAAATCTTGATCTTGTAATATGTGTCCTGCGCAAATATGCAGCCAGTGTTGTGGAAAATTGAAGGATTCGCGAGACCGAGCCGAGAGGACAACAGAGAGAGCGAGAGACAACCTCCTCGACAACAGGGGTTGACCCAATCCCGCTTATGTGGGGGAAATATCCACGTCTGTGAGGTCGAACAGCCGCTAAGGCGCTATGTAGGCGGGTCCCTTAAGGCCAATGGTCTGTCGTTTATTTCAAACAATAAGTAAATAATTTAAACATATTTTAACCACGTGCGTTGAAAAAATTGGAGACTGTGTACAGTCATAATATAAGCCTATACAATTTTGCCAGAGCGTTTATTAAAATAATGTACGGTTTGCTAGCAAACAATTATTTTGCTTCATTTTGGCTGATTTTGACAACAAAATATGTGATACTTCAGGGGCAAAATACGAAAATACGTTTGGTGCATCGTAACAGAAATATTCAGATACAAACGATGATATAGGCCTACACGTGTTAAAACTGTAAGAATGAATATATATGTATATATGTGTATATATATAGCCTATATATATATGTATATATATATATATATGTGTGTGTGTATATATGTATGTATGTATGTATGTGTGTGTTAATTTGTGTTTAAAAATACTTTCCAAACCACTGCAAAACTAAAACTAAAATCTTTCAATCTCTCTGACCTTATTTTCAGTTCAATTGGATACTTAAACAATACGATATGTAAGTAAGATTTTTCGAAATTCGACCTCTGAAGGGTGAATACGTTATATTTGTTTTAGATTAGCCAACCATATAAATCTATTCAGTTCAGATATCGAGGTGGTGTTTGCTTCAGAATGAAGCGTACGGACATATTTATAGAAAAGTTGTATAACGTTATTTACTGGATAAAATAACTTAATTATCGGGGAAGACGGTCGTGTGAATTAGTTCGTAAAATTCCAAGACAGACGATCGGAAAAGCAAGTACGACCAGCGATACATAAATTAAAACGGGGTTACATGATGCAATTATATCCAGACGTGCTGTCGTACAACCTTTAAGTATCTCTAGAATGAATATTTTATTTATTATGTTGGTTATCATGAACACTTTCGACGTTACATGGAGCAGGCGGCCTGAGTTCATTTCACCGTTCTCTAATAAACACCGCGTACGCGTGTACAATGATAAAACTCACTGAAGTCTGATAGCAGTTCTTCATTTGTGCAGAAGATGGCCTGAATATAAGTTATATCCTCCACCCTCCTTATTTTCCCTCGTGCTTGGTGTCAATTTCCACCATAGTCAGAAAGTTAGATTTTGATTTTGACAGTAGAGAATTTGTAGGTACGTGTACAGTCACTAAAATTAATAAAAATACGAAGGAAGTTCTTATCTTAGATTTAAACTGGTTTTCAGTAACACAAGTTTAGGGGGGGGGGGAAAGTGATATATTGTACCCCACCCCCAATATTTGGGGTGTACAGTGTACCCCTGTACCCCCCGTCCCCTAGCCTATGTACTAGACATGTGAACATACTGTAGTTGTGGTCTAGCGTAATTTAGCACACGCTGTATAACAAGGTGTAGTGTGTGTCTCGTGTCTCAGGCAAGCAGGTTTACACAGGAGAAGTAGGCTAGAATTCACAGACATATGTATACTAACTGTTCATTGGCGGCTTTCAACGACACAGTTGTGGCTAACTCTCTGGGCCTCAAAGCTGTTACTTCCTTATTATGAGTTCAGAAATGTTTAATAAGTTGAAAAATTAACACTGAAGATACACGTGTTTGATTTATAGTTTGTCGTTAAAATACCACAGTATTTAGTTTCTATTCACTCCTTCATCCGTAAAGATTTTACACATAAATTCAGTTTACAGTTCAGTAAAGCCGCTAAATGTTTAAGTCTTCTTATCTGTGAGCACCGTAGAACTAATATAAAGCAAAAGTCAATGGATGTACAGGTAATATGTGTCGTAAGCCTAGCAATGTAAGGAAAACAAACGAGCATCTGCAGAGGGTGTTCAATCAATGCAATGTAACCAGCTGCGAAGAACACGTGGAATGATGCACGATTTCATTTCCGACCATACTTATCGCTTTCTACACAGTTTAGATTTGTCCAATCAGGAACTATGTTTCTTGCCGAGCTTACAGTTAGTGGTTGTAAAGTCGCGGAAAGATTCCTCTGAAATGTTTTATGTGATATTTTTATAACACAAAAATATCATAATTTTTTACGTGTTTATTTGCTACGATTTTGTAGTTTCGCCCGTGCATAGTTCTGTGCGAGCTGTTTGTAAGACGAACTGTTGTGTTTCATAGTAGGGCCCCTACTTATCGGCGATATTTTTCTTTCGTCACAAAGTGGAGGAAAGTCACAGCAACATCGTAGGAGCACTTTAGTTGTGTGCAGTCGTACCGAAGATGTATGTTTGCGATATAGGACGTTATAAAATCCGTAGGTACACAGGTATAGGCTGTCTTACACAAGAATACTAGCTTATAACTCTTTGTGAAGTCTGACCATTCTCTTTGAAATAATATGTTGTTTGCATACTTGATACTCTGACAGTCAGCTTGTGTAGAATCTCCTGTGACAGAGGAAGAAAGTGTTGCTTTCATGGAAATATTTAGTATTGCCAACACAATTGTCAAAAACTAAAATTCTTATGAAAGGCAGACTACGATAGTCCCTAAAAAAAACAAGACATAAATGAACTAAGAAAGTGGGTTGCGTCGAGATGGTTTAGTGACAATAATGGACCCGGTAAAGCTGCCTTCGTGAATGAACAGTTATTGACGTATCAAAATAACGATCTAAAAACAGGGAAATGTGTAGTGGAGAGTGAGATAGTTGTGGCGTGCTCTCTGGGGCGTGAGATGAAAACTGAGAGGACGAAATAAAAGAAGACTCCCGCAATAGGGTGAATGATGAACGCAGTCAGTGGAGGTTTATTAAAGCAGGCAGGGGGCTAGGGGTAGTTTATGACAGAGGGGTGTACATGTGAATGCGAGGCAGACCAGCCCTGCTGTGTATTGATCCAGCAGGGAAGATGTAAGTGTGGAGTTGCTGGCTTGCAAGCAAACAAGAGAGCACAAAACTAAACACCATACTACGCGAGTTAACTCTCAAGAAAATGCACTCTCCTGTCGCTCAATGCACCGCTGTCTCACAACTGCCAGCGTGGTTTCACTGCAAACACTTTCGTACTTTCAAACACTATATTTTGGAAACTTGGTCGTCAAAAAATATTTTATAAAAATCACAAAACGTTGTGATATCTACGAGAAACTGCTAGCAAAGTAAAAACACGTTACTGCTGCGTATGTTAATTACAACCAATTTTATATACAAGGCACTGAATATATCTGCTAAACAGAAGATTAAAAATATTTAACATTTAGAGTGTTTGTGTTGTCCAATAACTTATAGTGGACTTATATGAAATAAAAACAAGTTGTTCTTGCAGTTAATTCTCGCGCCACATTATGTACAACTACTATAAACTGAGTTCACTGACCCCCAACACGTTTATAAAGCAATAAAATAAAGCGCGTGTTCGGTTGTATAAAAGTAAACGTGAGAATAGTCAGAGAAACACACATAGGACTCTGATCGCAGACTTATTGACAGCGACGTACGTGTGGGCTATATTATCACTGTTTGCAAAAGTAATTCCAGACACGGAGGCATGACTATAATTATAAACACTTGCTACAGTAAATACAGCTATGCATAGTCAGATTCGTATTGTTTACAAATGAGCACCATTGTAGATAGCATCACCAGTCAAGCGTCTCATGAATGGTGCATATAGTTTAAGCCCTCCACATTGAAAAGAGCCTCGACGGCAAACAAAAGTAGCAATAGACTTGTCAATTCTCATTTATTTAGGACCCACGTCTATGTCACTTTTCTTGCACTAATTATGTAAGGTATAAAGTCCGAGTGTGCTCGTACGTCGTAATGAATCCATGTGAACATAAACAATTAAAGCAATTTTATGAACTGCGGGGACATTTTTACATGTCATTTTACACGTTATTCGTCAAATGTCAGCTGGCCTCCGTAGCATAGTTGGTCAGGAGCCGGCCTACCGCGCGAGATGTCCTGGGTTCGTATCCCGGCTCTGGAATGTACGTTGTGTTATGCTTCCATCTCACTTCACACACATCGGTTATAGAACTCGTTGTTAAATATCTTCTTACCTCTTTGTTAAAAGACAAGCGTTAGGCCTCGTGAATGTTAGGCTACTTCGGCAGTGCATGTTTTCTTTCAACTGTCTGAAAACACTGTTTTACAAGTGAGTGAGACTAACAATATTGACTATAAAAATTGCAACCAATTAAAAAACAATTCCGCTGCATTGAAATGTATTAGGGCTTACGTGGTTAACTTAAACATAATACTTTAATAACTTAACGTATGTTCTGTACTGTAAATATATATAAGTGCTGCATAGGCTGTATACATTTGATTTTCCATAGATAATATTTTAAGGTGTGTATGAGGAAACAGTTTTTCGTGTAGTGAAAAGTTGTGTGTGACATATTATTCTTGTCCTAATTGGAATTCATTAGTTAAGAATGTGTCATGAGGACTGTATAAAATAACATTGCGGGTTTATTTTGTGGTAATACACATGTTTTGGACTATAGTCAGTGTTCAAACAGCTGAAAGTCTTACTTATTATCCAAAGGCGCAACGTAAAATGTAAAAATTTAATTTTTTGTTAGACTGGTCGATAAAAGCAGGTCAAATAAATTAGGTTGTTTTTGACGTTACAGTAACGTTAAAAGCGCAGTCAAGTTTGAAATCTTCTCATTGTCACAACAGTACATACAATTTATAAATTTCCCAACTATCTGCAGATACGTAATAAAGGCAGGATATATGTAACAGATTAGGTCTGGCAGTCAGTGTTGTTATCTATCACTGCCCAGAAATCACGTACACATTTAGGAATGTGGAGGACGCAACTCCGTCTAGCAAATGATATTGAATAACGAAGTTGGAAAGGACTACAATTAGGCACCAGTTATATTTAACCTCTATACATACGACATCGCTGCTACAGTCGAGACAGTTTCATTGCGCAGTTGATCTGACTTTTGCAACATTTAACTGAGAAATCTTAAAAGTAGTGAAGAAATCATTTCCATATAGGCCTACCTTAGTACCATTACTGAATACTTCAAGAAATGGAGGCTGACGCAAAATCCAAACAAGACTGAACTTAGTTGTTTCCACTTAAACAATAGAATGGCCAATATACAGTTCAATGTCATCTGTAACGAGAATGTAGGACATCAACAAAATTTCCTAAATACATACAGGATGTCCATAAAGTCTTTCCCTCATTACAAAACTTCATAACATGAAAACTACAAATGTTAGCTAAGTGTGGTTTGCACGAACATGTAGTGTAACTCAAAGTTTTTTTGTGTATGTTTCAGGTAGGTGGTGTGTGAAGAGTGAAAGGCACAATGGCGTCCGTGCAAGGAAAGTCTATGTGTGTTGTGGTATCACGAGAGCAGGTCTCCTTACACTGCAGCACAATTTCCGAAGAGAGTATGGACGCCCACCACCTGATCACAAGAGCATAAAGGTGCGGTATGAGACATTTATAGAGACTGGTGGTCCTTGTGTAAGTGATGACAATGTCCACGCTGTACAGGAAGCATTCCAACGAAGCCCCTCCAAATTGACACGTCAGGCGTCACGTCAACTTGGTATTCCACGAGCAACGGTGCACAAAATCTTGCACGAAAGACTGCATTTGTATGCGTACAAAGTTCAACTTGTTCAAACCTTGCAACCAAATGACCACGAACGTCGCGCTGCATTTGCGATAGCAATGTTGCATCGTATTGTTGCTGATAATGCCTATCTACAGCCGAAACGTTTAACTTGGGAATGAAATTTAAATGAGTGTGCAAAATATACGATACCTACCAATATTTAGACTTTTACTAGTGTTGTGTTTTTGTAATTTATTAACCTTGAACACCTTATAATGTTATAAATACAGTATTTATAATTAGAATGTTCACTTAAAACACCGCTAATGGTAGCTACTAGTAGGTATGTATTTCTACTCAAATTTTGTACAGTTATTTACGTGAGCGCAAAGCAACTTATGCAAGATACGTTAATTACTGCTGTGTTGATTGTAACTTACTGATGGAAAAAGGGGGAAGGAAAGGAGGGGGGAAGCAAATGAGAATTGTAGTCCCGGGCGAAGGAAAGCTTATGTAGATATGCTCATAGCAAAACTTCACTTCCTCGGTGTGACTGTCGGTCTGAAAAGTAGACCACACAACACGTTGTGAAAGACTGCAGACTGCTTGCGTATCCAGGGAGACTGATACATATTCACGACGAAACATAGCCTGCACTTGCCATGGATGTCAAATTTCAACGTCATTTCGAAAACCTCGAAAATGTTTAACTCTTGCTAAGAGTAGTGGACCGGGCGTGTGAGACGTGCTGTAGCGAGATACGTAAAGTACTTTTTCTTGAGTAACTATTAAAAATGTTTCCAATGCATTTATCAACGAAAAGAAGACACACTACAACCTGTGTCCCTACGGTTTGAAAAATGCCGCCCGCAAATTAAAGACATGATTATCAAGCTCCTCAAAAGTGCTAAAAATGACATTTTCACGTTGCTGTAGCTGAGAAAATTTCAACCGTAATCGTAAAACAAAATCATAGATATCTGCACTGGACTTTACCACATACTTCCCACAAATACAATTATAGGGTCATCGCTTGAAGTCCCGTTGAAAAACAGTTACTACGTAAACACTGCAGCTGGTTTAGTTCTCCGCGCCTAGAGGCGATGACGTGTTTGACGCACGTGTTATATTCGACTTATCGCCTTCCCCGTTTCCATGCCTCGAACGTAAAATAAAATACACTAGCAACCAGAAAATCTTAAGGAGGCAGCCTACCACAGGACGTCGAGCAGACTGCCACGATTCAGTAGTTACAAGATTACCTACTGAAGAACTGCACGAGGAACATCTGGTTAAGAATATCATTCACGTCACTTGTGCGTATACGTATTTGAAGTTCACCTGTACTCGTTGAGTCATGTTCTCTACCTACCGGACATTGTGAAAATAGGTGTCTTTGTGGTCCTTTTAAGGCATGACAGGCTTGGCGCAGATTTATTAAACATGTATAAGCGTGTATAATACATATGTATCATCAATATGACGTCATAAAATGATTGTACCATCACTGAATGTCTCATACAGGCAAGTTGTCAGCAGGAAGACAAGCACGCCACATCAGTGACATGCGCTTAGAGGCGAGGGTAAGGTGCGATGTGCGTGTTGTCTCCTCCTTACAGCTTACATTCTTCTAGGCCCTGAACACAACGACTTTCCTTGCTACGCTAAATAAATAAATAAATAAATAATGCCTTACTTGTCTGATGTGCCCAGCAATTCAGAAACGCCTGCACCACAAATACCACTTCCCACTTGCCTATTCGTAATGCTCTGTAGAACTTCTCAGCGATACGAGCTAAAGAAGCTCATTAAGCAAAGATGTTAGAAGGGTTCATTAATAAGCAATATATTTTAGGTAAAATTATTATATATCCTAGTAATCATCGACAGCAAGGGAAACTGTAGTAACATGGAAAGAATCCTTAGCATGCATAAGCTTAAATTGATTAGACTGTGAAGTGAAAATGGTAATACTTCGATAAAATTACTATCTGACCATTAAAGGCCGTGCTACATTCGCATGTCTCTTGGTCCTTCGTGTCCTCTTGTCCCATCGTCTCTTGACATCACCAAGGGACACCCAGAAATGTGATGCCACAATAGAGTTGTCTCATCCTGCAGATTCAGAAAAGCGACACCAGAGTGCAGTTAATTTTAATGGAGTTTTCGTATTTTCGATCGCCCTTTATTTTGTTATATA
>PNEQ01074727.1:9256-35284 GCA_003012365.1 Medauroidea extradentata
AAAAAAAAAAAAAAAAAAAAAAAAAAAAAAAAAAAAAAAAAAAAAAAAAAAAAAAAAAAAAAAAAAAAAAAAAAAAAAAAAAAAAAAAAAAAAAAAAACTGGCGTCCACTATCTCTTAAATGACGGTACTCCGTAATGGATATATTATTATTGTTTTTTTATCAGTGAAGCACACACAAGATAATAGTAACAAGGGGAATGGAATGATATACAGTTACTAACCAGAAAACATAACGAGGTCCATAACATCTAACTAAACTCTGCTATGCAAAGCATGCACAGCAACGGTAACAAAGGCGGCCCCACGACCTACCTCGCTTCCTCGAGAGTGCAGATTGGAAGGCCAATGGGCCTTGTACACTCCCCGTATCAGTTAGCGAAGGAAGATGTAAGGCCGCCCTGTTGCAATGTTTCAGTGAAGTAGTTCAGAATCCAGTGTGACCTCATCGACCATAGTTACGAGTTGTGCCACACAGAACATCATATTACTCAATATTGTACTGAGGTATGCATGTTTTTTTATTATACTATCGCTCTATTAAGACAGGATGTGATGGCAGTGTATGTTAACATGACCGACCCAGTCTGCGTACTATGAACAGTACATGTGCATAGTGAACTATAGTGCAGAAACAGTGCGTTAAAGATCTTATAATGTTTTCATTTTCACAGCTTTGAGGAAAGTTTCCCCTGAGATTTGACAAAAGATATTTTAAACATGGCGTGTAATAATATTAGTCCACTAAATCCACTGTCGATATTTCAGATATATTTTTATGGCTCTTGTTTTCGTCATTTTCCGTCGTAGGTCGGTTCCAAGGCTGCTCGTCCACAGAACCGAAGATTAAGTAAACCACAAATATGAATACATTCACCGCGGCGGCGATGTAGAAAACCTTGTTCCACGCAGTCAGTGTTTGCTGCAACAAAAACAGAAGAACATTGTTTAACACACATGCATCAATAACACAAAATATTTAGATTATGAGTAATTTTTTCGAGAGACGAGTTAGTTGGTATAATTCTACCCATAACGGTGTCATAAGTGCGCAAGTTCCCGTCATTTTCTTCGCAACAAAACATGGAAAATTTTCAAAACTACCCTTCTCGCTATGGGGACCAAGCACGAGTGTTTCATTCGGAAGCATATATTTCTAAACAATTAATGAAGTGACGTGTTAAAAGGTTCGCGTTAAACGAAGAGGACGGGTGAAATTATAAGAGACTATAGAGAATTCCATATTAAAAGAAAAAGCTACGCAAAGAATGTCCACGATATGCCTTCCAGAGGCACGAAAACTAAAAATATAACCTGCCGTGCCAAGAGTTATAGTTAGCTAAATGGTTAACTACCCATAGGCGAGATTCGTGGTAATATCCCAGGTAACATAATAAGTAATACATTATGGTTTTTGCAGGTATTGCGGCATATGCTACCAAAATATGACAGTTTCATTGAGTTATACTGTATTGGTTATTTCCTAGGATATACGGGGCCACGGTTGCCGAATGGTCAGACCATTTGCCTCCCACCAAGGCGATCCGGGTTAGATTCTTGGCGGGGTCGTTCCCAGGATTTTCGCATGTGGGTATCGTGCCGGACGATGCCGTAGGTGTGTGGGTTTTCTCGGGCGCCTCCGGTTTACCCCGTACCTTCATTCCGGTGCTGCTCCAAACTCACATCACGTCGCCCCTCACCAGAGCTAAAGACCTCGATCTCTCTCTCACTCACTCCTAGTATACTCATTTGACGCTGTATGAGGCATTTGTTTCATTGTTCGTAGTGTGGAAAGCTTAGATCTTGCACCAGTCTCTTATTTTGTTGAAAGAAGTGAAAGAATAACAGGTTTTGGTCAGCACTCAAGGGCGCTGCCTAACTGCGTGTTAGAGGCTCAGAAATGATGGAGACATAAGGTTGACCTTGAAACGCGCACCAAATGCCATATCGCCTCAACGACACAAGCGCTGAACTAGCGTGCAAGGTTCCCTCCGAATCGTTTTTATATTGGGACTCTAAGCGGTGACCATTCAAATTTATTGATGGAAAGTCTGAGTTTCACATGCGGTTAGTACATTCTGAATTACGGTAGTCTGAAAAGGCCGGTTTTTTTTTTAGCTGTGTTGGTGTTTTTGATGTGTGTAGTGTCTTAACAAATAATGTTCTGACCTTGCTGAAGTGTGTTTTCTTTTCGTACGTTGGTACAATGAGAACACAAGGAATTGTTTCGTAGACAAAACCAGTTTACGAACACATTGCAACAATGCGGGATTTGCATTCCTAGTGAGGGATGAGGCGACGTGAGTGTGGAGTGCCGCAGGAATGCGGAGAGGGGAAACGGGAGATACGCGTCGTCCGGCATAAATCTCAAATTCGACAGTCCACGGTCGACCCCGCCGGGATCGAACCCAAATCACCTTTGCAGGAGATGAGCGCCCTAGTCGTTGCGTGTACAACTGTCCATTTTATATTCTTGAGATTGACTCATTATGAATGAAATGGTGATACGAAATCTTCTAACAGGGCACGCAACAATTTGTTAACAGTATTTTAGCTAAGATTTAATGGTTAATGTTACATTTTCTAATTACACACGCTTGATGAATTTTCTCACTACGATCTCTCAAAACAAATAGTAGAAAATATGCCTCATACAGCACACTAAATGCTTTAAAGCGCGGCTTTGAGGCGACAAAAAATACATTGCATATGCAAAAATCAACCGACCTGTCTGGTTTCGTCTTGCACTATGACGACCCCGATAATTTAATGGACACGTCTGTCAAAGGTGGAATGGTGACTATGTTAGTTCTAAAGACTATCAAGCAACCTATTTGAACCCTTACTATCAAGTCTGGCGGAATTCATGCCAGGCCTATTAAAAATGTCATTAATTTCATTTCCAAAGTTAGCAAGCAGAACTCTACAATGAACTTCGTAGCCAGTTTAGTTTGCAGTGTGGGAACCTTCTCTGAAGAACGAAATTATCCTTTTTAAGAACCAACCTTTGGACTGAGTTACTATGGAAATACATACGTGAGAAAAATCGTAAACTAGGAGCCAAATGTTCAGACATGGTTGAAATGTCCAGACATGTTTATATGATCTATAGAAACATTATACCGGCTATATAGTAATCTGAGGCACAGAGGAAGTAAGCAAAGCTGTGTTCCTGAATCTTCACCTTACACAGGTGGATGATCTGCCGACATAATTAAGTCACTCAATTATCTCTGTTAAATGAAAAGAACAATTTAGTACGCTTAGAATTTATTGGTTTGTGGACATAGATAATGCTAATGTTTTGTTGACTAAACTTGTGTTGAATGACAAAGTACAAAAAAAAAAAAAAACACTAAAAACAGAGATAGAAACACACACAAAAAAAAAAAGAGGAAAGTAATAGCAGAAAAATTCCATCAGATTTTTAATATTATATATATGCATACAAATACACATGCATGTATAATTTTAAAAATTATAAATGTATATAAAATTCTAAAGATAGAATTCAGTAAAATTTTGACAACCCCCAGACACAAAAGATAATGATACACTATGAAAATGTACATACCTAAATCTGAGGGTTTTTCAAACAAAAATATTTGAACCTTTGCTTAAATTTATTGCTGAAGGTAAAAATGTAAATAGCAAGCAACATCATTGACGAGTGTATAAAAAGCACAATTTAAAATTACAAAAAAAGATTAAAACACATATTAAGCAGGTACATATTATCGAGTAAACAATCCAAATGGTGCTTAAGCGCACGTAAATAGACATCAAAATATAATTACAATAAATATACCCTGAAAGTTATTAAAGATTGTACCCACACGCACATTTGACCTTATGAAAATGTACAATGATATCTCAAAGTCACGCACGTAAGTACATTTGACCAACCAATACATTTAAATTAAATGTTTACGTCAAGCAAGAATATATCAACGTTTCAAGTTGAACATCATAATCAACATGATGAATTTAACAAAGCATAGCAGGAAATTCCTGATTTCTCACATAAGCGTGTTTCAGAATTCATTATCAAAATAGAGAATATACTTGACATACATAAAATGACGCGTCGACGAGCTCCAATCTGGACAATCAAAATTCACTATCATAAAACAGAAAATTATCAATGACTAGATTCAGAAAAACTACAGACATCAGAAATGATATACACGCGGCACCATACACTCTACCAATTCAACACGAAAATTACAAATACTAAACATGTAGGCAACAAGTTAAAAATTTCTGAGCAAACCTATTAATTTTAAATTTAATCCAAAAATGTAATTTTCACTAGACGGCAATCGAAAGAACAATTTTGAATAAAAGCAAAGCATTTTAAATTTAACTGTATACACATGACGGCAGCCGCCTTACCGCCACTGGGAATAATTTCCCAAGCAAACAACTAGCTGGAGCTACAGGCACTTATATTTGACCTGATTCGGAGCAGACGAAGAAGTAAAAGTAAAGGCCACGCAAGCACACTAGCAAGAGGCTTGGCCAGGGCCTCAGTAAACTGCACATGCGCGAGGAAGAATAACATAAGTATTTGAGAAGAAAAGGCATAGAAATCGCGATCCGCGCCAGAAGTTTAAGTTCCATAAAGTCCCGCCACTGATATTTATATTTAAATATCTTCTCATGATTTGACTGGAATGTCTAGTAGTTAGAATATTGTGTGAAAAATGAAACCAGGGAGAGGAAGTAAGCGAACCAATCACGTAACTGCAAGCCAAAATCTAATACATAGATCGCGTCTCACCTGTTCGTCGGTCACGATGCCATTGACAACAGGCGCGATAAAGCTACCTGCCACATCGACAGCCGCTTGCACACCACCAAGAGTGCCGGCATAGTTGATGGCGAGGTCCATGTGGTTGAGCTGACTGCCACCCATGTAGGCGCCACTGCATGCCAGTGCTGCGACCAATAGTACCTGGATGGCGGCCTCATTGCATCCAACTAGGGTCACAGCTATCAGGCAGGCAGCAGAGCCGAGTGTGACTGAGCAGAAAACACAGATTATGTACTACCATGTAGAGGAAATTATCCTTTACATCTAATCTCATAAAATTTGACAAACATGTAGGACTTGGTAAGTACAAATCATCTGTATTTTATAATTGGAACATTAGTTAAAATTAACGATCATTTGAATTTGGAATAAAATTTTTATTTTTACAGTACGTTAGCGATATAAAATTAACTTCACGGAATAAATTCACTTATTGACTAACATTGAAAGTCCGACTAAAAAATTGAAGAATTTAACTACAAACCAAAAACAGAATACATTATTATTTGGCTGTAATTAGCGCTAAAACTAGGTACCTACTTTGTTGGCATTTCCGTATAACAGAAAACGGATTAAAATAAGGAGACCCGTTTCTTATTTCTTTTAGGTGTCACTTAGATAAATTTATGTTCCAGGCATGCTTAAGAACATCATTATATTACGTTTCGGTAACCATTCAGCTTACTGTAATAAATTATTATTTGATTTTTATATGATCGGAAAAATGTTCTAAATTTTAGCAAGTAAAAAAAAAATCTCATATTTATGCGTCTACGTGATAGTATAGCACTGAGTGTGCGTCAAATGCCACTTATTAATGACACTTGCGATACTTAAACACGGTTTCCTTTTGCTTTAACAGCGATCAGAATACTATTAAAGCTAACCCAAAATATGCTTTCATGATACTGATGCGAATTAATCTCTACCTTGTTTCATTTTCGGTTGTGAAACATTTCCTAGAAGTATTTAGTATGTTCGTCTGAATAATACCTATAGTCTATATATATGTCTCAGAAAACTAAAATTATGTCAGAGCAGATGGCCTGGCTGGTTCTTGCTCTCTTGGTTAGCTCGGGGATTTTATTGTCGAGACCAATCTTGTGTAACAGGGCTGGACCAGGGCAGACCGATTCTGGAGGAAGCAATTGAGCGCCACCTATAAAACTGATGATGTGGAAGGGTCGTGATGTCCCATTCGCGTACCAGATCCAGGATCTCAAGAGTGTGCAATTTTAGTCCGAACTGATATAAAAACAGAAGTGACAGTAGCAGATGCTTCCAGGTTAAAACCTTTACTATGGGTAGTACATAAGCTAACATGCTACTGACTGTACTGAATGACTTAAACGTCATTAAAGTCCCCTATCCTCATTCCTCGCGATGCCATGGGCACGATCCTGTGCCAGTTTAGTCAGTTGGAGTGAGTTCATTGTAGGTAGACTCGCTCACTGCCAGTGAGTTCTTGAAACACAGCTGATAATAATTGTTAATAATGGGAAATCATCTACGATTGGTTAACGTCATGCAAGTTATTAGATTCACG
The DNA here is from genome assembly GCA_003012365.1 of Medauroidea extradentata. Classification (NCBI taxonomy): domain Eukaryota; kingdom Metazoa; phylum Arthropoda; class Insecta; order Phasmatodea; family Phasmatidae; genus Medauroidea; species Medauroidea extradentata. The sequence goes on from PNEQ01074727.1 coordinate 15,617, forward strand.
CTATCAGCATATTGTTAAAATGATTTATCATTTGTCATACACAAAATACTCATTTTTGTTTTGTCACTAGTTAGTCAAGGGCATTACTAAAAAAATCTCTACATGAGAATACTGCAGTGTTCGATTCTGTGGGTAATTTTCCATGATTGTTACTAATTGCTATAAGGTTTATATTTAAAGGCGTGGGATACATAATATACTAAATTTTGTAATATATTGATTTTCTTATTAATATGTAATAAACGTAATATAGGCCATTCGGAATAAAGTGAGCACTAAAAATTTAACCTTTGAAAAAAATACTAGCCGTTACCGCATATAAGCCAACATTAACAACAGTTACATTTTTGTTTGTATGGCTGGTAGCGAATAACTGCATGTAGTCCCGTTTATTTTCTTATTTGAATAAAGCATTAGTGAAACAACATAAATTGCAAACGACCTCTCTGTATTTAATATACTTTAAAATATTTTTTTAAGTTCTTACTGACATACCTACTGACTGTATAATTCTATTTAATCAGCGGCAGTACAAAGCGACGCAACCGAGTCGATTATCGTTGGCACACGCCGCTATTGCTTCGCGCCGCAGAGATAGTTTAAAATTTCACCGACAGATGGCATCAGAGTTAGGTTTTCGCGGCATTGCGTCATTCAGTTTGTTTTTCCGTTGTGTAATGAATATGGGTTTCTGATAAACACATTCAACGTCGTCGTTCACTGCAGTATGTTGAACGGAATTTTAATTCTTGAGTTGCGTGTGTCGTGTGTTTTTTTATTGTCGGTTTTAATTTAAAAGTTCGAATATACTGTGCATGGATTTACGAGATTCGTAACGGTAATTAATAGAAACCAGTGTTTTAATACGTTAACTCGCAGGTATTTATAACTAAGATCACTACTGAGTATAGCATGTATTCAGCCCCCGTGCATTTAATGAGTACATATTGTAGCTAAAATTTATCGGAGCACTTTAACGTAAATGTAAACATTGTACAAGACTATGTAAATAAAAGCACGTGGCAATGTTGATGTTTACATGTGGCGGAAAGATATAAACTGGCAGAAAATAGAAATTAATCAGGGCTTTTTTTAGTGCTCACTTTATTCCGAATCACCTATACATGTTTAGTCAGTAAGCAAACACTCTTTTACCATATTGCACCGTCTAGTGCTCAGTGGCGACGATGTCGCGCACTGGCACTTTGTGGAACTTACAATTTTTTCTTTGGCTTGGTATGCGACCCCTCATTACTTTTTTTGCTAAACTCTGTTATCTTGTTTCCCCCATGGAGGTAATAGCAAATATCGTACAAGGACAATATGGGAAAGTACAGCCTTTTAGCATTGTTGAAGCGCGAGACGTTTTATCAACGGCGTGAACTGGAAACACTAGCAAAATTTGTATTCTTACATCTCTATTTTCTATGGTGTATATATATTTACGACTAAATTCCTCTTAGGCTAATAGTATTAGAATGTGTTTATAAGTATTTAAAATTTTATCTTATCAAAATAATAATTAAATGAGCAAAATTATTTTCTAAAACCATGATTACATTTCAATTTATAAATAACAAAATATAAAACTAAAACTGCCCACATCGCTCACATCGGCGTGAACTGGAATTAAATATCATGTCTCCTGTTTTTCTTCTGACTTTCCCATATTGTCCTTGTACAATATTTGGTAATAGTCTATGGAGTGGAAGCGTTTGAGCAAATGTGAAGCCTCTAGCAGACGACGTAGGAGTGGCAAAATCGTACACACTTAACAATGAGTTGAATAGAACTATTTTAGTTTTTATTTAAATACAAAATTTGGGTGAAAGCTTGTGCAGCTTTCGGCTGCACTAACAGATTTGGCAATTGCGGAGGATTAACTTTTTCACTAGTAAGAAACTTTCATTTACTTTCGTCAAGTGTATAATATATAGAGTACGAGGTAACTTGTCATATCCTTAGAACTTGAAAACTGTGCTGTCACGCCTGGAACTGTTCTTCATTACTGATTACGTAAAACAATAGTTTCATGTTTACATTTTCAGTGCTTACAGTCGTACAGCACTACATTACATTGCTTTCTGCTGGTCTCGTGAGGGCGAGATGAGACTTCACCCCAATATGGCGACTTACATAAACAAGCTCTATGCGCATGCGCAGTTCGAAGTAGATCATGCTTCACATGACTTACCCTGGCGATGTACGGCGGATGCCACTCCATCCACTACTACCTCCATGGTTTCTCACTATTCCTATTCCCCGCGCTTGCTATTCCTACCTAGCCTATGTGGTTCGGAGGCTGTGCGCCACTCTTAGAGTAACTATAGGGTAGAGGGAGTATCCTCTATACAGCTGCATACTAAATTGTGTGTTCAACATGTGTCACGTGACTTTAGTAAAATATGCGCGGGAGATTTGAAATAATATTGAGGTAAAATATAATAATTGCTTAGTAATCACAGCCATGTTGGGTTATTTTGGTACCATATGAACATACGAACTAAGGAGAGCATACAACCATATTATCGCATAGTACAATTGCGTAGAAATTTCAGAACGACAAATGTAAACAATGTCTGCCACGTTACTGTTTTCCTTAACCCAGCTGTTTTAAGTAAAAAGTAAATATTAGCTACGTACTTACTATAAGGTTTTGAACCAAGATCTTGGTGACACCAAATGACTAAATATATATTCTGGAAGGTACGCCATGAGTTTCAAACATCACGACTGCATTTTTACGCCGAGAAAACATAAATAAATGACACCAAACTCTCGAGACCATGTTGGACACACATTTGTGACGTCATGCTCCTTCTACTGTATATTACCTCTATGGCGCCACTATTTCACTTCCATAGACAAAGAAGGTGTTCACTTCTTCGTTGGCTTAGCGCCTGAAAACAAGTAAGTCTGCTGCTCCTATAGAGATAATATATTTACTCTAAGGCTGCTCCATTTTGTAGCAGAGAGTAGTTAGGAACTTGTTCTATTATCTTTGGCGTGCAAGGCGGCTGCCGTCATGCGCTTATATTAGTATAGGTTTAATATTTTATTCCTTTGTTTTAAAATTCCTTTTTTGATCGCCTTCTTATGAAATTTTCATTAATATTTGTCGATGTTTGTCATCTTTATGTTTAGTGTAATGTTTATTGAATTTTGGTAATTATGCTTCTTGTTGACGAGCGCCGCAATGACCCTTTGGTCAAATAGTTTTAATGACTCGGCTTATATTTTGATAGTATTTGAAACTATTTTGAAATTTTTCTGGTTGGAAATTTGCGGCAATAAGACTGGAGCATTTGGTCGTGAAATTCTACACTCATTACTTTGACAATAACTTTCCAAATTTGCATTGCTTGCTTCTTTTGAGAAAGTTGTCTGTTTCATGTTGTACAAGCAATGTTGACGTCCGCTTGTGAACCACTTACTTTAATCAAGAATACCATTCTTAACGGAACTTATGTGAGCTCATAATGTGTAAAGGTATTTAGTTCCGTTCGTGTAAAATTAATAAGTTTGCATAGATGCACGTTTCTTCATGATCCTAGTGGTGCAAAATTCAAAAGAGTTAAATGTTTACTGGAATTGTTCTGTATGTCTGCATGTTCTTTCTGAACTTTTGTAACTGAAACTTCTTTCAATTTGTTAATTTTGAAATTATATACACGCAGTTTAAATGTGAAAACTTTGGTAGTTAAATTTTTCAATGTTATAATATTTACCAGTTTTGAAAAAATTTTCAGATGTCATCACAGATGACATTTTTTCTATTCTTTAATTTCGCTTGTTGTACACTTTGTTTTTCTATATTTGGTTGAGCCTACCCTCTACAAGTTCAAAGCAGGTTCAATATTTTCCAATAATTTCTTAGATCAGAAAATGATGAAGAAAAATTTATCGTTAAAAATAAACTAAAAGCACTGTTTAAAATAGCAGGTTTCAAGAAGCTAATTTGCAAGAATCACAAAACAGCAAACGTAGTCAGAAATTTTCTTCCAACTTAAAATTTGTCACCAGTAACGGATTTCTAAGGAACAATCTCTGACACGGAAATTTGATTGCGGTGGAACAGATAGCATTGAACAAAATTCATCATTCTCTTTAATTGTCTGCTCACGTAGCTAGTAAATAATATTATAAAGGTTCGTTGTTTTATAGTTTTTCCAAATTGACTTTCAAAACGCGTAGATTTCAGTGACGGTTTTTAGCGTTCATTTATTTACAACGCTCTCTTTAATAGTGTCTCCCTCACCCTACAGAGTGACGACGGACAATACTATAGCCATGGTCATTTATGGACAGGAGTTCCGACATTTTGACTCAACACCTCTCCATGATACTCAGCGGTCTTTACCAAAGAGTTTTCTGGATATGAAATAATATAGTTCATTAATTAAGAAATAACATTGCACTATGGATGATAGAAGTTTTTCATCGGCAGTAACGTTATCTGCATCGTTGTATCAAGATTATCTGCTGATGGTAAACACAGTTGAGCAAACAATGGGTGTTTACGAAGAAAAATATTTTCAGTATCAATATAGGAAATGTTATACTTGAAATATTGCTATGATAATTTGCGTTACAGAAGTGTTTATTAGGTTTTGCAAATCTTGGTTTGTTGGATAAAATCGCTCTCGATCATTATCATCTTCATTCTTGTCGTACACTTTCATGTTGGTAAAGAGTAGCCCACTATAAATGGTGATTTATAGTAATTTTTCTGAACTTTTCTGGTTATAAAACAGTTCACGTAATACTATACGATACGAGTAATGATATATATGTAAATTAAATAATATAAAATGTGACTTTTACGATTTTTTTGTTTCCATGTATTGAATAAAAATATATGTATCTCATGGAAACTCAACGCTTATCTACGTTAAAATTAAAAATAATACTATTTTCAGTAAATTGGATATTTAAACACTGGCTTACGAGTTATTGAAATACTACGGTATACGTAAAGTTGTTTGCTGGCTTTGTCAAATGGACTATAAATTTTAACTTTACCGCACGCAGTTGGAATCTGCAAAGAAATGTGGTGAGTTAATGAGAGCATGTGTGTGTGTGTGTGTGTGTGTATATATATATATATATATATATATATATATATATATATATATATATAGGTGGAACGTCTTTACATCTTTGGATTGTAGGTGCTGTGATACTGTGAATATTATGAGGGAAGTGTAATGCGTAGTTCAGAAGATTTAACTTGAATACTCACCTATACCATTGAAAATGTAGTACGACATTAATTGACCGACGTAGCGCTTCTTATGTAGCCACTGTGAAAGGATTCCAGAAGCAATGAAACTCGCCCAGTAGAAAACTTGTGGAATGGGAAGGAAATATCCAGCCTGCAACGCGGAAAAGTACAATTTTTTATTCTGTGAAAAAGTTTTGTATAAATTTCTATGAATAAATACTTGTAAGTAACTGAGCAATTTAGTCATTCTGAGGAGGCACATTCGAACTATCATGCCTCGTATTCTTGTGCACAGAGGCACGGTTTTTCAAACGATTGAGCAAGTGTATCACAATTAACATGCTCTCTGTCTTGTCAGAATTAATAATAATATATTTAAGTTATGCTATTGTGTGAGGTCGCGAATTGCTATACCTAGTGCATATTTAACTCTGGGTGGAGTATGTAAACACGTTTGTTATATCTTACCATATGAAAACATCGTTGATTTATATTTTTTGCTATTTTACCATGTTTTTATTAACTTGCCTTTGTCTAGTTATCTGTTCAGCACAAATTTTTCAATCGGTTTTCAACTAACTTTTCGATGACCTATGGACTTGAAACTTCAAACATAGTTCAGAGATGGATGAAAAAAGACGATAAGAGGAACAAAATTGTGAAATATTTTTTTTGTATACCACGTTAAACTAACCTATCGATAAACTAGAGACGTGAAATTTTAGTCATAGCTTAGAATTGGATAAGAATATAATATTAAATCGCTTTCTTATCTATTCGTTTGTCTGCTCAGTACACATTTTACAATATATTTTAAGCTAACTTATCGATGAGGAAAAGGTTTGAAAGTTTAAACATGACTCCGAACTGGATTGCAATCAAATATTAACTCAATTTCTTATCTATCCATTTGTTTGTCTGTTCGGTAGGCTACAATATTGACTGGTTAAAAATTGATTAAAAAATTTAACAAACACAACGACTAAAAAGTCGAAAATAATAATTTAAATAAAATAATAGTAATCAACTTTGAAAAAAAACATAGAAAAACATATAAAATCATTTTTCATATGGAAATAATTTGCAAGCTTCAAGCATCAGATAATAGTAACGAATGTAGAGGATAGCTGTCACTGAGAAAACTCGCACAAAAGTTTATATTATTTCCAGTACAACTGAATTGTTAATGACATATTTAATTTTTCGTTTTAAATCTTACAGGTATTAGCATAGGAGAACTTATCTTACGCCTTTTAGTCCATTTTTAAAATAATAATTTTTTAAACATATTTCAGCTGTATGATATCGTATGCTCTGTGTATAACCATCTTCTGAGAATCTCAATTTTCATCCTCTTATTAGCAAGCCAGTTCTCTTACTCCCTTGGTACATGAACTGATTGTTGTAACAGAATGTTATTAATAGCCAGAGACAAATAACAAGAGACAATTGGAAATAATACCTGATATCGCACACGGAATTCAACCACACATATTTTTAAAATGTAAAACTTTTTTTTTGCTGTTAAGTCGTGATGATTTCGCTACTGTGACAAAATGAACCAAGTTTATGTACATACAACATATTGATACGTCCCCAAAAATTCACAAAAAAATAATATCAGGAGAAAATATGCACAAAAAATGAGACAGAAGCGAGAAGCTGTTGGCAACTAATATATCACACATGGGACACATTCGTTTTTAAAAAGACTACCAAATATATAAACTACAGATAAACAGACAAGTAAAACATTGTGCGTAGAAATTGTGACAAAAATTGACAGGAATAAAGAAAACAGGACGAACGAACACGGTGACTGGAAAGTTTATAAACACTGACTACACAAGAAAGATATAGAAAGTTGTCTACTTCTGTCTTAGACGTTACAGTGCAGTTGTCTGCTACTTTGTAGAGCAACTTGTTATGTTTTCAATTGCTCACAGTGACTAATGTCCATAAATATATTTTTCAATACACCCACAGCAAGAATCACTGAAACCTGTATTGTGCATATATTACTGGATTTTTACAGAATTAGAATATAATAAAATATCGATATGTGTACAAACATTTAAAACAGCAAAATTTCCCATTGTATTGTTTATTACCTAAGGAGCATCAGTGAAAAGACCACAAAGCTATGCATAGGCTTTTTAAAAAGTGTTTACTGACCTTTGTAGAACTGTAGTTCAGAATATTATTCAAGTACGTGGGTAAGTCATATGAATATGTGTACACAATCCAGCTAGGTGCTAACGCCATTGTGACATGAGCCCAGACTGGAGGCGAGGTCAGCATCTCCTTCCACGGGAGTCTGGATGTCGTCTGCGAATGAAAAGTTAGTTAAAGAAGAATCAGACAGTTTGCAGAATTATTGTGAGGATAAGTTGGAATTCAACTACATATAAGCTTAGTTTGAAGTAACGTTTTCAGTTGGGCCACAGATAATCAGGCTTGACTAGAATAAATATAGGTCAATATAAAATTTGCAAGGAAACAAAGATCTATGACTTTCTTGTCAAGCGTAAATGAGTGCGTGTAGCCACCAAACAAATATTAATGGCTGGAACAAACACAAATCTTAGAGTCTAGCCTACAGCCCCTTGATCATGCGAAAAATTTGTGGCCATGAAATATAAGTGCTCTATGCACTATGAAATCGCCTCTTTAACAGATCATACGTTATTTAAACACCTAACGTTTATAATAACACCATTAAGACTGTCTCGATGGTAGTTGCCAGTTATTTGGCGCGATTATGAGCGCGGTAAAAAGTTAGAAAACATCTACAAATTTATCTCGCTAACTAAGAATTTCTGTAAAATAAATAGAACAGTAATGTATTTGCAACGGATAAATAAAACAACTACGGTACTGTTAAAATTATTTTTAACTAGTCCACGAGTTGCGATAGGTGGAATCTGAACTACCCAGACAACTAATACGTACCATCTTGTAGCACTCTGGTCTAGAACTATAATAACAGAACGTATTCTTGACCCGCACACTGTTAACATTTTCCGTAAATTCACGAAAATATTTACAGAAAAGTACTTTAACTATACGGAAGTGGCTTCCGCAATTTTTGTTTATGGAACTTTGTTCGTGTTGTTTGACTAACTTTCCATAAATTCTCGGAAATGTGATTCTACAATGTCAAAGCTAATTTATTGTGTTAACCTAAAAAATAAGCTGGTATTAATTATCACTGTGACTCCTAGAGTTACTGGTTAATGTACATGCACACTGGTGCAAAATGAAGATAAGACAAGACAAGCTGAGTTAATAGAAGCGAAGCGCTGCTTCCCGGTTGTCCACACTTTGCCGCGGAGAGAAGTTGTGGAGCGACGAGCAATACAGCCAAGGACTCGCATGGACAAAGGGCCGAATAGCCCTGTAAGCGGCTGAAGTGTTCCGACGAGGCAACACACATCCTTTATTCTCCTCACCTCACTTATCCTGTAGTGAGCGGCCACGCATGTCACAACATAGAACTAACCACAGCTGAAAAAAAATACTCGCACCTCTTCTCTGCGTTTCGCACCAGCGGGTACAAACCTTTGAAGTTATTTGTTTATTTAGAGTCAAATCTTCTTCACGTAACTATACTAATAAGTTCTGTAAATTCAGGATGTCAAAAACAAATGTTGTCTCTTATAAAGTTGGTCTCTTATTACTGCATGGAACTCTCATACTGACTTTCGTGTCACTGTGGTACAATGGTTTAGTGTGTTGGCCTGGGAATCATAAGGTCGTGGGTCCGAATCCTGTTAAATTTGAGAAATTTTTTAGCTTACTAAATTGTACGTCAAAATCTCGAGAAACCATAGAACATAAAGAGTATTTCGTATTTCTAGAAAATGGTGTGCCATTAATTTAAATAAATTATAAGAACTTTCGTGAGGAAACCGGATTATCTGTAATTTTATGGACAGTTCCGTTATCAAATAAAACTGAGTGCCCACTATTTTACGAAAATTTCTGGATATTTTTTTTTGCGTATACTTTTCTGTAATTTCACGGAAATTTTTTCTAACTGTGTAGAATATCCTCAAGGGCGGTGTGAATAACTGTGGCAGGCAGTTCGCTTATTGAGATGTATCTGCTCACCTGCGACTGGTCCTTGTTAGTGCTTTCCATGATGTAAGTCAGTTCTTCCTCAGAGATCCTCGGGTGCTGGTTAGGAGTGTCGTAGACCGTGAACCACCACAGAAGCGACCACACCAGTGGTAAGGACGGGATGATATAGAAGGTGTACTCCCAGCCTAAGGTGTCGACAATCTTCCCCGTGATCGCATTCGCTACAATAGTTCCGAGACTCTGTGCTGAACAGTCAGTACACAGTCACTTCATAACACGATATGATATTATCTGCTAGTCAAGAAACTTGTATTCACAACTCTCACAAAAATACCATGTACACGATGAATCAGCTTTCCTCACAACAGCTTTGCAAGCATTCAAAATTAGAATATAGCAATTCACACTACTAAACTTAATTCACTGATTTAGGCTGAGGGGACAACGAGCCTCTTCAAGAATTCTATTTGCCCCTTTTCAACCATTATTACGGGATGGGGTGGCAACCCAATGTCAACCTCCCTACCTTGGAGGAACAGAGACTATTGAGGGATGACATAAAATGATACCCTACCGATGGAGCATCGACGGAGTGCAAATACAGGAGAAACGGGAGTGCCCAAAGAAAACCAGCCGGCTAATGAGTGCGCCCACCATGTTTCTCACATGCAAAAAATCTGGGACCACATCCAGCATGAAAATTTTGTACACTGCCAAAATAAATATGTTTTGATTACCATATTCAAATTTTCATACGAACTTGAATTCATCCATAAATATTACTACTATGTAGGAATAAGAAATGATTTGACCCTGTCAGATTTCTGCATATATCAACGAGGATATAGTGTATGATAGGTGGAAAAGAACAATACTGATAGTGTACAGGATTGAAAGTGTTACAAAATTATATTAGAGCCAATAAAGATACGGTCTTAATGATCGACCCAACACTATACTCTAACATTTAAATTAATCCAAACATACAAGCTATTCCGTACCAACATCTACCGAAAAATGTTTATTCGGAATAATTTGTTATCAAAATAAGTTCGTGCAAGAATTACAAATTAATGACAGAAATGAATTTCGACGTATTCATGAATGTTCTCAATAAAATAATTGGTGCATGGTAGGAATAAGAATAAATGCTTAAATATTATGAAGAATTAAGTTCAATGATACAATTAATGACCATATGTAAAATCTGACATGGTAACTGTATGGTTCATCAGATGGCTTTAACGTTTCGTAGGTTTACTAGTACATTCATCCGGGAACCAAAGTACGACAAGCTACTATATGTCTACTGGAAACTTGAAATCCTTCCAGAGAAAATCTTCTTTCTCGAAACGTACGATATAGACATATACATTCTTAGCAATCCTCCTGGAACAAGTCGACATACGTCCATTTTTCCTTCTACAGCAAAGTCAGAGGAACGTGACCTCGGCCCCTCTGCCCAGACAGCTCTTCCTTCGACATGTACGGATCCTTCCGAAATTCGTGGAACAATATTTTCTTTTCTCTCCGTATCTATGCCCAGTCTCCTCGTGCCAATTAACATAGATTATAAACTTCTCCTAACATACTTCAAATGTTCGTTATGCACCAATCTTGCACTTCACTGCACTGAATAAGTCTCTGAAGATTCATTTATCCTAAACCATAAATATCATCACGAATATTAAAGCAAATTTTAAAACAGCAAAAATATACAAATACCGATAAAACGTAAATATTATTCAAATGGCTTTTAAAGTTCAGTATCCGTAACATAGAGAAAATCTATATGTTACACCTTCTGCAAGAACTATTGGCGAACTACTAATGTAGAAAATAATCTGTTGACTTATTGCTGTAGCTTTCGCACATCGTATGGGTCGTCATAGCTGCCCATTCTCGATGAGCCAGGATGTGGCGTTTGAGACACATATTATACGGTTAATAAAATACCTTGGCTGTTTATTGAAGAGTTTCTCTGCTGTTTCGACAATCGAATCTTCAAAGAGCGAACAGCAAACGTTTAAAGACAAGCGCCACTTTGTTACAGAAACAAGCCTGTATACCATGCTATATCTATGATGTTAGTTATTCGTGTGGTGGTAAGGTTAAGTTCGTTACGGATGCCTATCACTGCACACACGCCAAATTTCCAGCAAATTTTCTTCTTCCTCATCTTACACCACGTGTTTTTCAATTGATGGACGTATCCTTATATTAGCTTGCATTACCAAAACGAAGCCGTAATAGAGTCGATATTTTTAAAGTAATAAATTGTAACAAGCTGTATTATTGTGGACATACACCATTGATATATTATGTCATCCAAGAAATCTTAGAAAGAGAGAAGAATCATTTTCTTTTCCAGTTTTCGTACAGAAACATGCATACCGGGTCCATTCCGGGTATTGATAATGTCATCGAATGTTTCATGCAATGGGACAGAATTATATCCACAATAATACAGCTTGTCATTCTGTCCCATTGCATGAAACGTGCAAATACATTAATAAATTATAAGGGACATACTCAAGGCTTCATAGCAAAGTGCGAAAATATTTTACAAATGGAATTTAATTAAACTCGTATGGTATTAAATCTGTGTCCATTATTCCGATCATGAAGTCTTCATCACAACATACATATTGCAACTGCCTGCAGATAAATACCTAATTATTTTGAAAACAGCAAGAAATCTTTCTAAAGTTACACTGTAGGTTTTGCTTAAAAACTCACCAGAGAACACGATTCCTGCAAGCGTTTGACGTTCCTCAGGTGGGAACCAAGATGACATCATAGTGCTTACCGCAGGTGCGGGTGCGCCCTGTAAACATATGACTTTAACTTATGACATGCCTCGTAGCAGATTAATTTTTTTTTTGAAAATAAGATTAGTTACCTTTTTCTATATCAATGTGTTTTTTACAAAAATTAATTTTTCCCATATTTAATCTTGAGAGGGAAAACTGTTTATTTTCGTGTGATTAGTCTGAGACTAGAGCAACAATACAAAATAATCCAGTAGTAACAAAGTGGACGCATTCCAATCCGTTTCAAAATCAAGATTGGTGAGAGCTGTTTTTACTATTCTTGTAAAAATCATCAAACACTTATACACATTGTGGTTAAGGAAGCCAGCAAGACTTCAGACACTATGTTGACTTGTTTTCTTCAAGTGAACCTATGTTGAAAGGTTACATGTATCAAATTATGTATTTGATTATAGACTTGGGAAATTGGGATCGAACTTTTCTCCTCCCAGTTAAAATTATTACTGTAGTACGAAATAGTTCTCTAACAACTTACGCTAGTATTGAGTGTGGTAGTCTCTCAAGAAGATCAAAGTGTTATTTTGGCCACATTTGTAAAACAAACCATATTTTTATCTTCCTCCTTTCTTTTAAATAGTGAGATAGTTGAGTCCACCTTCCCAGATGCGTGAGTCTGTAGTTGTGAATTGGTAGGTGTGTGTATATTTTCTGTTATGCATTTAAATACCAGGACACCTACTTATGAATATCAAACTAAAGATAACTTGTAATTGATATGGAATGAGAACTGCTCACCATAGCGAGACCTGCCACAAACTGCGAGACGATGAGGGTGTTCACACTCCACCTGGCAGTGATCGGGAACACATAGTTCAGCAGCACATTGACGAGTGAAGAGACGAGGAACAAGTGTTTGGGGCTCCATTTCTCGACCAGTCGGCCCGCCAGTATCATGGATGGTATCATCCCAAACGAGTTCAACGTCAACACATAACTCTGCACCATCTCGTCCCATTCGAACTCTCCTTTCTGAGAAACACATACAAATTCAGAGACAGCCTACATCACATTTCACACAAATCCCCACTGAGTACTTTCAGTATTACAATGGTTTTAAAATCCTTTCCTTCTTCTTCTACTATTAAAAAAAATCTCACACTAATATTCTGTTCACCGTAAAGCTAGCATGTTTGAGTCCACACTAAGTCACCACTTTTCAGGATACTTGCATAGTTTCGCTTCTTATTTATATAAGTACGGCAAATATTTTCACACATTTGAGAGGCCTAAATAAGTTGAAAAGTACTGAAAATTTATTTCATAGGTTGAATGAGACCATAATTTACGTTAAAGATATTCACAAACAGCGTAGCGTGGTTTTGTAAATTATATGCGGCGTATGGCAACAGGTTTGATGCTGTGCACTTCCAAAGCCTCTTCCTGAAGTCTCACTTTACTCTCCTGGTTATGTTGGGTAGTACTGTGACGATTTAATGAAGGGTGGAAGCCTCCATTACGTCTAGTTTTCGCGGCTTACGTCGCTAGCCCCTTCACCATGTATCAGCAGGGAAAGAAATCACAAGGTTCGAGATCAGAGGAACAGACTACACACGAAATGTTATCACGTACGGAGATACGAGGCTTAGGAAACATCTCCGCTAGAATGTTCATCGATGGCTTTACTGCGTGTGCAGCGGCACCTTATATTTTTTGGAACCACAGAACAGGATTTTATACGTCGTTGACTTTGGGTTGTAGAAAGCCATTTTTAGATAATTGTCAACACTGTTCGCTCTGTTAAATGTTTCTTATAATTGGTAAAATAATTGGAAAAATATTTTACTACTCACTGACTTTTATTTTTTTACTTGTTCTGTTTACTATATAGAAGTTAATAAACAATCTTTTTTAAATTACTCGTTCACTGTTTGAAATTGTCAAGGAGATTATAAAACGAATATCAATCATTCCAATGACTGCTACAAAATAGCAACAACACGTTCAAATTGGTGTATGACTTCATGCACAGTTTATAGCGTTACTTTGTTGTACTTTTTCTTGAATAAATTCAGTAAAGTTTTACTCTGCTGAGAGCAGTAATTATTAAGTAGTATAAGGTTTTCTTTGTTATGTCAGTCGACAAATATAGTTCTAAAATGAACCTTAGATGTTCATTCCACCTGATATATTGTACATTTGTTCTTTAGAGCACACATTAGATAATACGTACAGTTATTGCCTAGAAGTACCTGTCAACATTTACTGTGTTATATGGAACAGAATATATTTACATCACAAACGTCGGAAGTATTTCTGTCAAAGAATGTATAAACATTGATCACTAAGAATTAAGTAAAATATATACAATTCACAAAAAAATATATGTAGCCCCTATTCGTTTTAAGAAATAGTAGAAAAAGCTACCTTTACTGTGAACAGGATATACAAATTATACAAATTAAACTGATTGACCTAATGTCGCGCAAGTCTGTAGAAATTTTCTAAATTGCAAAATTTTTACGTATCACGTAAAATCCTTATATCTTATAGTGTTGTTCCAAACGTTTGTGAAGGACTGGATTTCTGCATTGTTCATAAACAGAACCGACAAAAACTAAAAAGAAAATTCAAGGGAGTGCCACGTAAGCAGTTAAGGTATATTTGAACATCACGTGACATATACCTTAAAGGGTGCACCCCACTTAATAAAACCCTTTATAAAATACAAGGCGTACATTAATCCTTATGAAGATACAAAAACACATAATAGATAATTACTTAAAGTTCAAAGTTAATCTTTAGGCCAAGTCGACTACACCGCAAAAGGGTCAAGAGTACACACTAGTAGGTAGTTGATTATCATAGTCTAGGACCCTCGTCGATCATTAACCAACTGAACACGTCACCAAGAAGAATAGTTCCACGTGCTACAGTAAATGACTCCCGTATGGCCGGGGAAAAGAGCTGAAGAGTTATGCGAATTATTATCTGTGGTGCACCAGAAAAGAAAGTGCCGCAATCTTGTAAACTTCTAGGAATGCGGACGAAATTAAGAGTTCAATAAATACCTCCAAATCCAGTTCTAGTAATACCAGCTGTATAGTAGAGCAATCCAAGCGCTGTGTTCATGACGTCGTCGTACCCCGTTGACTTCACGTCCGGCAGTTGCTCCCAGCATTCGAACGCCGATCTACCTTCATCGTAAAGATTGATTCCTCCCTCGGCATAAACAGAAGAGTATCTGGCTACAATAGCAACGCTCAATCAGCGATATAAACTAACACACTCTTCTTAGCCAGAGAACCTGGGGCAAAGTCCGCCCCGACCCGGTTGATTTAGTCAACAACTCTCTACGACGACTCAAGCCACAAGACCCTTACTCAAAAACGTCAGCAGTCCAAGAGCCGACCTCAGAGCCGCCTAGCGGCCCCCTACAGAAACCCCGCATCAAGGCAACAGTACCAACTTCGAAAGCAAAAATTACCAGCAAAACCACTAGATAAAACAAATAGAAATAAAAACAATAAAAATGAAAGGGGAGGGTGACGGAGGGCACATCGTAACAGCATAATCATCTACCCACCACATAAAAAATTTAACAAGGTTTACTTGGCAGACTGACTTAAAAAAGCTTTACCCTCCAAATATAGTATTGTTTATTTTCTCAGATATCGTGTTACGTTGGTCGGGCATACATATTCGCATGTTACTGCAAACATTTTTATAACCGGACTAGATGTGAAATAAGAGCACTGAAACCTAATTTAACGTAAATTACATCCAGATTTATCCTCTATATTTCAATACGTTACTATCAGCCAAATTTTTGTGACAGGTTTTGCGCAAACAAACGATTCAATTCAAACGAAAACAAACGTAGTTGCAATAATGTAAGTCATTTTATATTTCAAGACACACACACACATGTACATAATATTTTTCATACCAGCTCCTAAAATTTGTAACTAGCAAGATGCCAAGTGGGAGGAGTCCAAACGTTAATAATGCAAACATTGTATTATAACACTATGCAAGAAATGTCATGCCTACATAGTGCTACAAGTTAACGAAAATCGATGCTAAAAATGAACTGAAAATCTGATAATATTATGAAGCAATATGCCTAATACACAAGATTTTATTAACTGAGGTGATGAGTAGTTGCATAATAGGTTGATATTAACATCGGTTGCGAGCACGCTTGTAAAACACGTGCACAACAGATATTTATCAAATTAACATTGAAAATGCGACGAAATTTTTGGAAGTGTTGCGGTCTGACTTCTTGATTTTTTAAATTAGCCAGTCAAAGTTTAAGACTAAATTGTTTAAATAGTAGCTTTAAGATAAATGCAAGTACTGCACAGTTTTTGTGAAAAGGTTCCGAATGGTTAAATTCGGCGTGCCTTACAGTTTCGTTGCTGAAGATATGTTCCTGCGGTTCCCCGAACACGCAGAAGTCGCCAGTTATGTTTTTGGAAGTTTCAATGACTTTTCGGCGTATCATGGAAGGAAGTGCAACGGCAGGAAACGTGTATGACATCAAGATGGTAAGCAGGTTGACCATAGTCAAAGCGGCAAAGGTGTATCTGGTCGGCACGCTGCATGATCCACCTGCAACAAGACGTGCCTGGAAAGTATACTGCATGACCTTCTTATAATGAAGTGAGGTAGTTATGTTATTAAAGCCTTAAGTAACAAACACAATTCAGGAACCTTCTATATTTCGATACTTTATGGTATAAAATTTTGCCTAATCTCATTAGCCGTAGCGTACTTAATTGGCTGCATTTTAACATGTCATGGAAATAGAATAACTGCAGAAAATATTACTAAGTCATAATTTTCTGAATTGCTGTGCATAAATAAATAATGCAATGCTGCTAAGACAGTTTTCAACAAATTGAAACATGCATGGAGATATTATTAATCTCTTAAATACTTGAAAATCTTAATCAAAAAATAGTTGGAAGGCGGTCTGTAAAGCAGAATCAGAATGGCTATCTCAGACTTTAGCATTTAAAGTAACTTGGTATTGCAGATTGTTGGACAACAGCCGTATGTAATATGTATTTACTGTTTCCAGTTTTCTCACCCAACTGTTCTTACAGATAGGGATGAAGTGTTGCAAATCATGGGTGACTTATGAGGCACCATCGTAGCTGGTTCCATAAATCTTCCACCGGTGAAAATCTTGGTGACCTCTTGCGACAAGGCAAGGTACCAGTACTATGTAGAGGGTCTCGAATCAGTTACAGAATGCAATAAAGTGCGTTGCACTATAGCATGTAATCCAAATAACGTTGGTGCGGAACGAGGAGCAGTGGTGAAATATTTGGTTAGAGTTACTTATGTAGACCGAATATATTGATCCCATTCTTCGTTAATGGAACGAAATATGTTAACAAATCGCCGATTTTCAAGGTGGAGATTTTTTGTAACGCGAGGCAATGCATAGAGCATAAAATTGTCTGGTGAGAATTCTATGAGTAGATAGATAGGTTACAGTAAAAATTGTGGACTCAGAGGACATATGTTCCTTATCTAGTCCGGCCATCCTGATGTCAATAATCCAAAGTTTACCACAGTCACAGCATGAGGCGTTAGAATGGTTTACATCATGTTCCTGATTATCTGAGTCATCGGTTCCATCGTTACACATACCGGGGAAATGCTAAAAATTTGGCTGAATGGTTTCGAGGACAATCTGTGGACTGTCACTGAATCCTTCCATAATAACCAGGTATATTTTGAAGTTATTTTGGGGAGTACACGGATTCGATCCCCGGCTCCAGCCATCCTGTTTTAGATTTTCCATGTTTTCCCAAAATCGCTTTAGGTGAATGCTGGGATGGTTCCTTAACAAAGGCCATGGCTGACGCCTCTCATGGATCCCGTCATTGTACCAAGTTGTGTCACCGTCTATAATGACCGCGCTGTCGACGAGTCGTAAAACTGCCTTACCAGCATATTAGGTGTAGGATCCTTGTATCGTCCTTTATTGTGTGCCAGTTTGCTACATCGTCATATATGATATAGTCATACATTTAATTGCTGCACACTAGAGTAGGCCTAAAGGGGGACTCATCCGTGAAGAAAATACAACGTAGTTACTGTCTAAAGTAATATGTTTTCTGCACCACATACAAGACGCTTAACGGTAAGCACAATTACAGTCTTCTTAGAAGATTATGTGACTGTAGCTAGTAGGTATGGTCCTCAAATATCACATGATCGCTGGGACGTGGTTCATGTCGTTTTGGCATATCATTTGATGTTTTTCTCATTTGCATTACAATTATGTATTGTCAAAGTGACAGACTCTAAAATCGAAAAGCCATTGATATCTATCAGAAACCTGATATTACATCAGCATTCAGCAATCAGCGAAAGTTGAAACGTAACCCCTATAATCAATCGTTAGAACAATAAAAAAACTAGCTTATGCAGCACTACGGATAGAGACTCAAAAACAGATCCTTGACGTTTGCTGTAGAAGAAGTCCCTGATGTTATCTTCACTGCCTTTGGTGAGAAGAAAGATATGAGAGCCTCTTTAAAGTATATTCGTTAGTATCATGGCTACACAGTTGGCCCAAAGTCGATGCTACTCGTTAAACCGACAAAGATTCCTTTTGTTTGTTCATTTTATGGCCTCTTTTAGATGGATACCAATGCTGATACTATACATCTGTGTTTGTCTCAGTAACCGCTATGGCCTTTGGGGACTGTTATGTGTCGGTAAGTTTCTTCTTGTATGATGCATAGAATCATCTGTGCCACGTAATATATTTTTTATGTTATTCGTATTGAGGATCACTCGGATATAATAGCTTCTGCCAGTATAATTTAGCTAATTTCATGGTTTACCGAACTAGAATTTCTGTAAGTAAATACTGGGATAGTTTCTAACTATGGCTTATACATTTCCCTCTTCTTGTCAGTCCAATACAATTACTTTATCTCTATTTTACCTGGCTGTCAACGAGATGTTTAACCCTACTACTTACACATACCTTACGTCATTCACGTATCTAAGAAGTAAGTAACAAGGAAAAAATAGTCGCTTGGGTTGAAAAATTTTGTTAGAACAATTTTGTTCAGTACTTATTTCACAATGAAAAAGTAATGCTCTGCCGCGGAAGATAACAACATTTCCTTCCATAATAAATATAAAATGAAAATTTTCTATTAGAAATAATTTTATTGGTAAATATTTCACTGATACTGATTTTGGTAATATCTTATCATTCATACTGCTTTCTGAATTTATTAGATACTAACTGACCCGGCAGACTTCGTACTGCCTAATTAAATTGCAATAAAGTCCTGTGAAAATAATTTGTAATCTGACATTTTTTTGTTCCTACATATTTTATAGTCGGGGCAAATATTCTCCTGAACAGAACCGTCACCCTGGTGATAGGGCGTTGTGAATAAGAAATATAATTAAATAGCTGACCCGGCAGACATTAGCTGTCCCTTTGCGGCTTCGCCCGCGTGTACTATAGAAAAGAGTAACTAACTTTTAGTTACGTGTAAATTGATGATGATACTATATTCTATATTATACTATATTCACTGTTTA
>PNEQ01074729.1:0-34093 GCA_003012365.1 Medauroidea extradentata
AGCGAACCCGTGTCCCGCAAACGGCGGTCAATGCGTGCGAACATTGTGTGTGCAGGGTGCCGTCGGTTAGGAAACCTCTGACGATACTGTCTCTCCGCCTCTCTTCCATTGCCGCCTGCTGCACCATACACTAAATGCATATCGGCTAGCTCTGCCAATGTGTAGCCTTCCATGTAGCCTCTACAACTACGACAATAAAGGTAGCGAGTGTAACACATGCACGGGGTCTCGTACAGTCACAGAGCGTCAAAGCGGGTAGTACATAACACAACACAACAGATGTTTTCACTGGCTTGTTGTCCCCAGGTTGCCTGCCTACCCATGTTACTTTGGTGCACCATTGCAGGTATAAGGATGCATTTCCGGACATGGGTTCCTTAATCAAATATGTTCCAAACATGCACATCTACCATCCCTATCAATTTGTAACACTTATTCTTGGCCACCCTGTATTTTCGCGCAATTTCCTATCTCTAGTTGGCAGACTGTCTTAGTGAAGTGACGCCTCTCATTTGGCTGCACAAATCAGAACATGTTTACTGTAACACCGCACGTGTGTGATTTGCGGGTAGAATTTCAAGACACGAGGGAGCTAAAACATACAATTACTGACTATGAAGCAGAACTGCAAATGTGCACCTGAAACGCTTAAACAAACCGGGGGAAAACATTTACCGCGGAAAGTTTATGACTCTAGCAATAACTATGAAGCAGAGCCGCAGATGTGCACGTAAAGCAATGAACCAAACTGTTGCATAATTCTTTTCGCCACAAATTGACATTAAATACTATAACTGTCACGTACTAAGTTGCCTTGGAACACGACCACTGAAAAGTGTAGGAAAACTTACATCAAATCGAGACTGAACTCTAGTCTACCGATCTCTGACTCACCCTATACTGCTAGCGACCACTGATAGGTACAGGAACTTTGGATTCAATAACCTGCATGTTAGAATCCACTACCCTACCATTTGCCAACTAATTGCTACTCAGTGGAACAGCGGTCAATGAACGAATAGACAGGGCTTGAGCAGGGCCGGATTTACCAGTAGGACCGCTAGTACCACTAGACCTAGGCTCTGAGTAGTCTGTGGCCCAGGTCTAGGGCGCAAATTTCACAAGGGCGTACTTTTATCGAGGAGAACATGTGAAGAATCTTCCATCAATATTCTTAAAAGTGCCAATATGGCGACGAGTAAAATAAATTAATGGCTTTACTTTGGGCATTGTTGACTTATGATCTATTACTTTTATCTGCTTTATGGCCAAATCAGCTATTTATTTTCAAATAACTGTGTTACAATTAAGCTGAATTACGATTGTGTTATTGATATTATTTTAAACAGCGAGACGACAGGGCAGAGTAATTTTAACTAATGTGGTGCTGGAAACGGAAAATGGACGCCAGTTGTTAAGGAAGGAAAACAGAGGCTATGGAGGCGCTTAGACTGACGGGCCTAGGAGGCCTAGAAGAATGTATCCGACCCTGGGCTTGAGCATAGCACAACGGATTCTAGCATGTAGGTAATTGAATTAGCGAAATTTCGATGTCCCTACGACGCAAAGTAGAAGGGTAAAGTATCGTACATCTCGCTTACACTTGGGCAGATATTTCCACCGCACATTCGTATCGGCAAGTGTTTGTGTCGGTGGCGATGTTTTTGCCGCGGGTAGTAGTGTGGAAGGAGAACGTCGGGAATAATACCCGCTCGCGACGCGAACTTCGCCCCATCTGTTACATGTTAATGGGTAAGACGGCAAGTGAGATCCTTGGCGCGGGGTGTTGAGGAGAGATGGTAAGAGCTTGTCGGGGTGTAGGAGGAGGGGTAGCTCTCTGGCAATGTACTCCAGGACGGGAATATTAAGACACGGTGCCAGGGCTCCCGTGCTTAGATCCATTAACTCTTTCCCGGGATGATAATTAATGGAGGTGTTGGTGTGAGGGGCGGCAAAAACTGCGCCTCATCATCGTCTCGGGGCTTGCACGCGTCTTCCTGATGGCGGAGGTGGTGAGGCGGGGAGGGCGCAGGACTGGTAACGACTTGCAGCACGATGTTAACGAGGGCTTGGAAGGAGACGGCGTCCTGCACAGATCCTGCATGCCAATAAATACTGCTTTAACTGTGCCTTCCTTGTCGTTAGTACCGCTGGCTTGTAGCTTGTCGAAGTCTCCCCTCTGTGCCATCCACAAATACAGACTAGCCTGAAACAGACATGTTTAACGCACACTTGTGCGGCAAATTATAACTGGTGCCATGAATTTTTCACGAAGAGAATTTTTCCACAGTTTGTTTCATTGCCTTACGTTTACATATACAGTTCTACTTCACAGTCAGTAATTGTAGAGACATGCAATATTCGCGTTATTTTCTGACAGCTGACTAGACTTCCAAGTGACTATACTCGTTCGACGTCTCCCGCTGGCCGATATTGTCTTTACTTGCCGCGGAGAATGCTTACACGGTAGAGAGGCCAATATCTGTGAATACGTAACACACGTAAATGACAACACATAAAAGTTCATGGCCAATTGAACCGCAGACTATGCTCTGTTATGTACAGGAAAGTGAAGTTAGTCTGCTACCAAATGTTAACGCAAAGTTTGCATGTCTCTAGTGAGTGGATGTTTTCACACTCATCAGTCTTGTTCTGCCCGCAGATCACATACGTTTGGTGGGGTTGTATTGCTTTTAGTGTGAGCGGCACAGTCAAACGAGAAACGTCTCTTCGCGAAGTCACATTGCTAGGGACTTCTGATTTTCGCAAAAATAATTTTGCGCCACTTTGTTTCAGTGCCTTGCGAGTACACCTGCATCTCTGCTTCCTGGTCAGCGATTGGACGTTTTAACTCTCACCAGTCGTGGGATTCTACCCGCAAATCATAGATGTGTGGTGTTGCAGTAACCTTACTGTGATTGGCTAAGTGAAATGAGGGTAGTCTGTTCATCAAACACGCTGTCCAGTAACTACGAAGCATAACTGCTGGGGTGCACGAAAGGCATTGAAACAAACTGCGTTTCAGAATTCTTTTCGCGAAAAATCGAGGGCTCTATACATTGCCAGGAATTACGAAGCAGCGCAGCAAATGTGCACGTAAGGCACTAACAAACTAGGGCTAAATTCTTTTCGCGAAAAGTTCATGGCCCAAATTATCACACAGTGACATATTTTCCATGAACAATGGGTAGAGACGGGGAAATTCGCGGGTACACCGACCTGTAGGCTAGCCTGCAAGAGTATATTTGAACTGAAGCAGACAGCAGATGCTCATTAGCTGCTTGCTGTTAAAGTGATATAGGTGTGTATTAAATACATTTCCTTTATTGACTCAGAGACTTCCAGAAAGTGTCAAATAAGTCAAAGGCCAATTGCGAAAGTGACGCAACTTACAGTTGTTGGAATTCTAGCTTGTACCAAAGTAGAAACGCGAATTTTCCAGGTCTCTAAAAATGGATGGGGCTGGTGGTTTATCTCGGGAGAATTTGACCGTTTTCTAAGCTTCAATGTAACATAATTAAGGACCCCTAATTTTCGCGAAAAGCATTTTGTCCCACTTTGTTTCAGTGACTTACGTGCCCATCTGCAGTTCTGCTTCGTGTTCAGAGATTGGACGTCTTAGCTCTGACGTGCCTTGGGGTTTTACTGGCAAATCACAGACTTGTGACGTTGTAGTAACGTTATTGACTGTGATTGGCAAAGTCAAATGAGAGACATAACTTCACAAAAACACGCTGCAAATAAACATTAATTATTACTGCACTGAAACAAAATGGGGCAAAATTCTTTTCGCGAAAATCAGGGTTCCCTAAACATAATCATTTCCGTTCGTTACTGGTGGGTTCCTATTTGACTGTGCCAATGCTATAGGCCGTTCACGATAAAGTGAGCACTGCATAAAGTTTTCTTTCAGCCGTTTCGCAGCCATATTGACTATTTTTGATATGAAAACATCCATGTAACTAAAAACCAATGTAAACATTTCAACACACACAAAAGTTAACATCTATTGGCCTAAAAAAAAACATATTTTTAATTAATTACAAGTCCTGCTGAGTGCTCAGTTTATAGTGAACAGCCTATAATTAGAGTCCTGAAAAATTCGCGTTTTCTTTTGGGCGTAAGCTATAATTCCAGCAACTATAGGTCTGTATCACGTTCATAATTGGCCGTTGACTTACTCGACACTTCCTGGAAGTAGCTGAGCCAATAATAAAACTGTAGCTGAATACAGGCCCATTTCACTGTCAGTGAGCAGCTAATAAACAGCTGCTGTCTGCACGAATTTACAAATCTTCGTTGCCACAACAATATCTCCTATGTGTACGCTCTCGTAAGAGCTTCTGTCATACCAAATATTTCAATCCCTACACGTAGGAGCTTTCATATGTATACTTTTATTCTTTGTTCGTACGTTTTACACATAGGTATTGGCAATTCCATATAGAGATTGCCATACAGTATCCATAGCAACTGCAAACAAAATATTGGACATATTTGCACATAGGAGATATTGTCGTGGCAGCGATGGAATATTCTTGGAGGCTTGCCTACAGGTCAGCGAACCCGCGAATTTTTTCGGCCCACTGCCTATAATTCCGGTGCGCCACGATTAACATGCTATGATTAGTCCGTTAACAGGTAGCCAGTGTCACGTGATCGTCGTCCAATTATACAAGCCGCAGGATGCTGCAGTGATTGGGATAATATGCGGGCAGAATATAGATAATCGCTAGGGCCATGAACTTTTCGCAAAAATAATTTTGTCCCAGTTTGTTTAAGGGCCGTATCTATAAACGTCTTTCGAATGACAACCAACTGTTATCCCCATAGAGAAAGCATTGGTGAGCAGTTGGTTGTCATTCGAATGCCGTTTATAGATACGGCCCTTAGTGTCGTACGTTTACATCTCTAATTCTGCTTCGTATACAGTGATAGGTAGAGGTACGTCAATTTCGCGGATTCATCTGGCAGTAGCCTAGATTGCTCAGCCCTGTACATGCTCTGGATACAGTCCATTATTCATTGGCTTACAACATTACAAGCAATAGCTCTATGAATCATTTCCTTATTTACTACTGGCTTGCAGTAGTCAAATGCGTTTCGTGACAGCCGCCAGCTAATCACACACGCGATTATGAAGTATATATTTTTGGCGTTCAACCTGACTTGGAATGTATTTGCGAAATTGACGTACATCTAGTGATAGGCGGAGACATGTAAAATTCTCTTTATTATTTGGAGACAGACTAAGACTTACATGTAAATACTCGAGCAAAATCTGTGTTTTCATTGCTCCAGTCTTTATGTGATGTCATATACGTACTTGATTGATTTACATGCTATTGGTCACTCTACCGCAGAGCTTGTAATTTTGAATCCAAGTGTTCCCCGCTACAATCTACGACATTGTAGGCCAGTGGAAGGCGTTGATCAATCGAACAACAGCATGCAGTCTACTTTGTTATCAGAAAATAACGCGAAATTTTGGTTAGCACTTAACATGGAGGTCTTCAGCGCTGGTGGAAGGTGACAAGGTGTGAGAATGGAGCAGCGCCGGAATGAACGGGTGGGAGAAACGGGAGATCCCCGAGAAGACCCGCCGACCAGCGGCATCGCCCAGCACGATTCCCATATGCGGAAATCCGGGGACCGACCCCGCCGGGAATCGAACCCGGATCGTTTTAGTGGGAGGCGAGATGTTTGACCACTCGGCCACTGCGGCCCCGCGTGTCTCTAGTAGACTAATAGGTAGAGACCCTGTTTTTTCGCGAAAAGAATTTTGCCCCAATTTATTTCAGTGCCTTACGTGCACATCTGCAGTTTTTCTTCATGGTTATTGGCAGCGTGTATGTGTGAAGTGCCGTATCTCATTTAACTGAGCCAATTACAAAAAAAAATTTCCTGCAACACCACACGTGTGTGATTTGCCGGTGGAATCTCAAGGCTCGTAACAGTTAAAATATCCAATCACTGACCACGAAGCAGAGCAGATGTGCACGTAAGACACCGACACAAAGTGAGGCAAAATTCTTTTCGCGAAAAACAAGGGTCCCGAGTAATAGGATGTTACGTGCCTTGAGATTCTAGGTTCTAGCAGCAGATTGAACCTGACCCCTCAGCCACCGCGGCCCCCACAAATGTTCCGAGACGTCCTCTATATTCCCATAAACATATAGGTGGGTGTGAGAGAATGTTTGCATGTGTGTATATATATAAAATATCTACGCGGGCTCTTATAAGCCTTGTAAACTGAATAGGCCTACATTTGCATTTCGTTTAACTTTGAGGGTTATGAAATATATCAACACTGCTTATTATTCACAAAGAAATTTTCATACTAATGAAAGTAGGAGAAAGAGAATAAACTAGTGCTTTGAAGAGTGATCATTTCATCGTAATTAGCCTGCAGAAATTATACCTGGCATTGACATTTATTGGATTCTTGCAAACTCTTACAGAAATACACTCATTTTAAAACTCTCTCGTCCTCGATAAATGTCGAAGAATGTATTTAATTATGCTATCATACGTTAGCGGTTAATAGTTCTGAAATATCTTACACTGTTTTTATTGCTTACACTATAAAACTCATGTTACCAGCGGCAGAAATATACAAATTGGCTTAATAGAATAAATAGATCAAATATCCAGTGTTTCAAAAATCCTCACTTTATCTTACCTTGTATCAGGATTTTATTAAAAATAAGAAGCATTATTGGTGATTTCCGGCATGTATTATTGGAAAAATTATACATTTTACCTACGCATTGCATGAAAGTATTGGCTATTTGTAATTAATAAACAAACTTAATTTGAATAATTATATGCAAATGTTTACTTGTGTAGGCCTACATTACGTAAAATAAAACTTTAATTACAAACACACTTCAGCCTAAAAAAATTAAGTAATTTTGGATGTACAAAGATATGATTATATGGGTTTATTTATTCCGTCATCAGAACTACTCGAGATTTCCTTTAATTTTAAAACTAAGCTGAAATTGTTGTAAATGTCTCAAGGGTGTTTCCATGTCTGACTTCAAAATATCGTTTGTACCATATTAGCGTCGGCGTCTTGTTTTTAACTGATGTAACTTATTCACGTAGACTTACATCAAAGATACAATCTCATGATCAGAAAATGTAGTGTTATTGACAGAATCAGAAACATGTAGCTACTTCTACCAACTTCGCACTTAATTATTATGATAACTTGCCGCTTTTCTTTCGCCATTTCTCACTCATCAGAATTTTTATACTCTCGCCGAGGTTATGTAATAAGTTGATTTCAATAATTTAATATCCTAGCATTAAATTACAAAGAAGCAAATTACATTTTCGTAGTTTCTCAGCTGTTTTACCAACTACCTTTTAAAATATCCCTACTATATTCAGTATTTTGTTTACGAAGTTCCACTTCAAAGCACATTCAAATATTAAATATACTACGTTACACCTTGCAATTAATATATATGTATATATGTGTGTGTGTGTGTGTGTGTGTGTGTGTGAATTTTAGTTTGTTCTATCGGCAAGCGTTCATCGTCATTTTGTACTTATTCTGGAGCTTTAAAAAAAACGTTCTGAAGCCGGCTATCCACTACCACCGGTATTTTTTAATGAATACAAGTCTATTTTAGTGTTAATTACATTCGTTAGTTAAATTATCTTTGTACAGTTTTAAATTATTCTTTTCATTAAAAAAATTGCGGCAAAGAGAATTAGCCAGCTACTGAAATACAGTCGAGTACTATTTTATTTTTTTTCATTTACATGTAAAATATTTCTATCTAGCTTCTAATTAGTGTATGTGCATAGTGCACCATTATTCAAGCCTTCAAGATCTTATAACATTTATTTAAAAATCTAGCATTACCTTGGCCGTTAGGAAGAATCGCAAGCAAGTAATTATTTTATAATTTGATATTTTTCTACTTTTTTTTTCCTTTGGACCGTTTTCAAAAGTTCTGAATAACGGCGAATGCGAAATTTGCCTTGCATTAAATTATACAGTAAACAAAGCGTAGTAACAGACTATACTTGGAAACTCGAGTACCTTTGAAGCCTATATTAACAGTGTCTTCAAAACTGCCATGTTATATTCCTTTCAGGATAAATATCTTGTGCGCAGTAATTTACAAGTTTTGTGTATATTTTTCAAGACATTATTTCATAATGTGTAACTTATTTCCGAATGATCACACGGCATTGCGAATAAATAAAGAAATATACCTAGTTACTTTGAAACTGAAAATTTTACATTGTAAACTAAGATCGAAGAATTAAATTGAAGTTTTATCTGCATTTCTGTAGGAGAGTCTTATTTTCTTAGTATTCCAAGCAATTTTTTTTTTTTTTTTTTTTTTTTTTTTTTTTTTTTTTTTTTTTTTTTTTTTTTTTTTTTTTTTTTTTTTTTTTTTTTTTTTTTTTTTTTTTTTTTTTTTTTTTTTTTTTTTTTTTTTTTTTTTTTTTTTTTTTTTTTTTTTTTTTTTTTTTTTTTTTTTTTTTTTTTTTTTTTTTTTTTTTTTTTTTTTAAGAAAATATTTTGCGCTGGCCGCTTGGGCCGCTTGTATATGATGTTATAGTACTGTAGTAAGCAATAGAATATCAAATACTTTCTTGAAAATTCCTTAGATTTATTGTCCAGAAACGTTAGTCCTTTAAACATTCAATTTGCTTAACATCACCCAGTTTTCCACCCAAGTTCCTTACAATCTAATGGAACTTTGCCGTTATAATTAATCGTCTTCCCAACAATTGCGGAAAAAACAACAAAACGCTTTTTTTTTACATACGTAAGAGTAAACTGATACGAGCCTGGTACATTGGAGACACGATAAAAAAAGTAATTAAATCATTACTTTGCTCATAACGCGAGAGGTTGCAGGGCGAAGGGGCCCGATTATATACCGCTTTTTATTGGTACAACGCTAAATTTGCAACCGCTCATCTGGTTGCACTGTAGTAGAATTAACAATGTTGCCTGGTTGGCCTCCTATAACCTTTTGTTGTGCGGGTAGTATTTCGTGTAGCTGTCCACACTACACAGCGATAACCATTGCGCTCCTCCGGAATGTGATCTATCTGGGAGTAAAGCCGGAAGGAGGGAAAATGAGAACTTGAATAAGTATCGGTGTCGGTGGAATTCTGTCAGGTGGCTTGTCGTAAAAGAAAAGGTAGAAAAGCTCAAGGACAAATGCCAACTTCCCCCTCCATCACATACCACGTTCGTGCATCCTCCCATGGATTATCTTACTGCTTATCTCTTTGCTCGCCTTGACAGAGTCGACGCCTCGCACCCCTTGCGCCCAGTAGACGGCTATCTTCCCAGCGATGTTATGTTCGCTCTCCTGTACACTTCGCCCCTGCACCAAATATTTTTTTTTACCAACATTCGCTTTTTTTAGGTTCGTGTTTAAAATAGATATATGCCACCACGGACTTTTTTTGTGTACAAAAATCCATACTTCTTGCCTGCTGAAGTCTTTTGTACCAAAAATGTATAGCCTAATTTCTGTAACATTTTGAAAGTTTAGCAATACGATGAAAAAAAAGTAAAAAGCAAATTAATAAATTTTGCTCTGGATAGTGTTTCACAGTAACATTTCTCAGAAATTAGTTTTTGTTTTATCTTCAAGACTGGCTTCTCCAAATGCAATTTCATTAGCATGGGTTTCCCTATACCAAATTCTCACAGATGTCAAACAAGGCAACACTTAAATACACACACACAAGAAGTGTAATATTCCACATAATGGGTACAAATTGGTTGTAAACATACGCCTGTTAAATCTATGGCCCAATGCAAAAGGGAAACTACTCAAAATTCCCAGTTTTGAGTAAAATGCATAGAGACAAATTTCCGTTTGATCCAAAAATCTGTTAATTAACATACTTGGTTGGTGTTAATTTTAAGTAAGAGTACAGAGGCTACAATTTAAGGTGTTTAGAATATTTATAGTCTGCCTTTGCTGAAATTATTAGACATTAAAATAAATACAATTTCAAGCTCTTTACTGGCAATCAGAATAAAGCGCCACGTTACTAAAACAAGTGAAGTTACGTGACTCTTTTCTTTTCAACTCAATATAGTGCACTTCTGTCTTTGTGTTGGTGAGACAAACTAAAAATGTAACAATTTTAGTTATTTCCCTTTTTAACTGGGTCATCAAAATATTTCGGTACAAGTACACTTGAATCAGTCGTTTATGAAACAACATAAGTTAATTTTCTGCCAAAATGAGTTGTGTGTGTTATAGTTTTGTACAGAGGTAGTCTGGGAAATATGGTGTTTCTCAAATAACTCTTAGTTCAGTAAACTTGCTACACTCGCAAATGAAGCTTAATGTCGTTTATTAATACATGTATTTACTTCTGTACAAAATTATAACAGCCACAACTCATTTTAGTAGAAAATTTACTTAGGTTGTTTCTCAAATACCTGATTCATTTGTTTTCTTCGCGTATGCGCAGCTTCAAATAACGTTGGGGTCTTTTCAGATTTAAATGTAACTAATGATGAAAGTGAAGACCCATTTTACTTGCTGTGCATCTGCGCTTGTCTGTATCGATGCAAACATAAAACAATGATATTTTAAACCTTACTAGGTATTTTTTTATTAGGTTGATGCAAAAACTCAAAACTTTACTAACATAATAATTTGAAAAAAAAAAAAAAAAAAATCACGAACAAGAGCTGTTATATGATGTACAATGCGTTTGGCAAAATAATACACCGTTCGTTCGCAAAGTGTTCTTTTACTTTATTTTGGCTTATTTTCATACCGAAATTGGTGATACGAGCACAAATCTGAAAAACTAATAAGGTTTAGTGCTATCAAAAATTAGGTACAAATTATGATAATATGGCTTAGATTTGTAATGGTGTAAGTAATTAGATATAGTTTTCTCGGAAACAATCATTTTGTAATCACTCGGTTCATTCTTGCAAAACTCAAATGGTATTCATAAATTCAGTTAAGTGCTATATATTTGTGTTACAAAAAATGCTTTTGAAAAAAATGTGTGTATGATTAACAATCACACTACTAAAAAATATGTGACTTACGCCACTATTATGATTCTCAGCCCTCCATACAAGAATGTATGGATTCTTCTGTACTAAAATATTTGTTTAAAAATATATGTATTTTCAAAATTACTGTACAACTACCAAGCGTGGCTTTAATTGGTGTTTGGGCCGAGCTCTCATTCCGCTTTACGGGGAGTTGGACTCGTCCTGGTTGTGGGAAGAGGAAAGGGGTTGAGGGGAAGTTCGAGGGGGTTTGAAGGGAGGGGTAGAAGCAGGAACAGTCGCCGGCCGGACTTCATAAAAACCGCGCCGTAAATTACACGGTAGTCGCTCGTAAAACCGCGTCCCGCGCCGCGACGGATGCTGCGGCGAACAAGACGCGCCGTCGTAAACGAGTCGTGAAAACCACGTCTCGGCCGACCGTAAATCGGGTGAGTGCTGGGAAGGGAGGGGGGGGGGTCGAAACTGCGCCGAGTCGTAACTCCTGTCCCTCCCCTCCCCTCAACGGCCAATGGTTCTGGTGGCTGGAACTGATATCGCCCCTGCCGCAACCTGTGACGAACGACTTCTATCGCCGGCCATTTTTTTTTCCACCCCGTGAGTAAAAAAAAAGGAGAGTTGGTACTGCGGTCGCTCAGCATACAGACAAAATTGTCCGATTCAGCACAATTCTTGTATCGTAATTATTTTTTATTCCTGCAGTAGTTAGAAAGTTATGTGGGTGACTAAAAAGTCTTCTATCTACTTCTCGTTTCTAGCCTCAGGCAATGTTCTAACTGGTGGTGTAGTATTTAGAAATTAGTGCTTTAGTACGTACACGCTTTCAATTATTTCTTAATTTATATAGGTGGTCCATTGTGTATTATTTGTTGTTACACTCCGAATATTATTAGCGTTCTAAGTCTGAACACACGATATATTGTACAACAAAAGATGCCAATTTAAACTGAACTACGAACATTAAGGTGTGAGAGCGCTAAGGTAAAAGAAACGAGCAGAGCTAAGTACACTTAGTACACTAAAGTACACAAAATACCAATACCGGACAACTTTTGCGATTATGTGAAAAAACTAAGTTAGGGGCCGCGATGATCGAGGGGTTAGACCTCTCGCCACCCACCAAGGCGATCCGGGATCGATTCTCGGTTAGGTTAAGTAAGATTAGGTAGTTTAAGTTACATTAAGTTAAGTTAGTTTATATTAAGCTAGGTTAACTAACCTAACTTTACCTAACCTAATTTAACCTAACCTAAACTAACCTAACATAAAGTGACCTAATCTAACTTAACATAACCTAAACTAACCTAACTTACCCTAACAACCTAATCTAAACTAACCTAATATAACCTAACCTAACAATTTTTTTACGTATGACTACTTACAACGTTACTAGAAACATTTTTCATCAATAAACTATACGTCTAAAATCAATAGTTCGGCCGGTAAACGATGAGCAGAGATTCTTAATATTTACCCTTCATACTATTCAAAAATAAAATGTTGTGGTCACCACTTAAAGTCCCATATGAAAAAGACTACAAGGAAAACCTTGCACGCCAGTTTGGCGCGCTGTGAATAGAGGCGGTATGCTTCTCGTCAAGCGTGAGACACTGGCTCTTATTGCTACGCTGTTCCCACGCATCAAAGGCGGAAATTGGACACCGGCGAAGACTCCTATTAATTAGCATGGTGTCTTAGAAATGGCATTCCATCCTTTACCGAAGTGTATTTTATGTACACGGGGCGCATGTGGAATAGTTTCGTAAGAAAACGTGTTTGCCAAACACTGTAAAAAAATGTTAACGAAACGGAGTTGCAGCAACCTAGTGGTATACGAGCCCGCGCTAGTGTATTTTCTACTGGTTGCATGTCCGTCAACATGCTTCTAACATTGTCAAATGTTATGTCTGTAAGGAAGAAACACGTGTACCAGCGAGGTACACTCGAAGCGGCGCGCTGACTTCAAGACCGTTACAATAAGTCACAAGATTAGCCTGAGCAAGGTAAACTTCGTTCTGAAGCGTTCAATCAGTAACCCGAGTATAACTTTCAAGCTTTCAGTTGAGGAGCTAGCTAACTTTTAAAATGGTTCACGTCCACAAAAATTCCGATCATTAGTTAAACATATTTTCTATGCAAGATTAGTGAGTTACACACGAATATACAGGAACAACCATATAATACGCCCAGCACGCTAGCACTGGGCTAAATAGAAGACGGAGTTGTTAATTGGCAAAGTGTCATACGACGACATTTAACGTGCGCAATATGGCAACACAGCACGGAGAAAGTCCCCTCTTGCGCTCCGTGCTATGTCAGTTCTACGACCTCGTCAGTTGACCGAACTTATTTTCCTCTCCCCACTACGCTGGGGGTTTATGCGGGGCGGTGACGGAATGTTGGATGCTATGGCCAATAGGGTTTCGGCTTTACGTCTGGTGTACGAACTCGTCACGTCTCGTGGTAGCCAATGGGAGGAACGATACATAAGCATCAATAGACAGGGTATAGAGATGCTAACAAGCGGTGCGTATGGTATTCTACGACCTCGGCAGTTGACAGAACAGTTTTAGAGTAGGTGTGCAGAGTGGTTCTTGGCGGGAGTAACGGGAAGCGTAGGGAAAACGTTCGGTGAAATGACGAGGTCGTAAAAGTGACATTTTCCGATTATTTTATGTATGTTGCGTCAAGTAAACGTAGAATCATGTTTGGACTGCTCGGGATTTGAACCTGAACCTATAATAAGCATTTCAGAACAGTATTAGTAAGATGAACTAGCTCTCTGCGAAACGCAAGACGGGACTAATTACACAGCTATGTTTACACATTGAGCATGTAAAGTGTCTCGTACAGCATTTTGCCACAAACATTTTCGTCACCAATTTTGACTAGGATTCGCGTGATAAGCTTATTATGCGGTTGTTTTTGGACACTCTGTACAGTCAGATTTAATTTTTAAAAAAATATATCCGTCCCATTTAAAACGCACGCGAAAAATAGCCTCTTCACTTAAAACCAGGCATGTTCACTCCAATGCCTTCGTACGTTCAAAACATGGGTACCGTGTATATTGGAACGCGTAGAGTTACAAAATGTCCATTGTATTAACTCAGAGCTATACATGGCCAATTTTTCTTTCAGCATGAACGAAATATAAACTTAGTGCAGTAATTATGTCATATTCAGTGCCATAATTTGACAGTAAAAAAAATATGTACAATAATAAACACGTTATATTTAATTTTCAATTGAGTCCCAACAAATCTGTCTTTCGTTTTCCCGTGAAATCGGATTAGGTGCACAAGTCTGGTTTTGAATGATCACTCGTCAGTCAGTCACGGAACCCTGCAGACTTCTATACATAATCTAGTGAACAGTGAGCTAGCAAACCCAGTCATTGTGACTGAGCATACCTACCTAACTGTACCATTACTTGAGACGGCTCCTACCAGGGCTTAAAGTGTGTTGCAGCGAGTTGTGTTTTTTTTTTTTTACGAAACGGTTAAAATGTTGCGTGAACTCCCCCTTAAGCTGATTTTAAAATTGTGCGACAATGCGACCGCGACAGTGCGGCATAAGTGGCTAGCCAATCAGAGGAGAGCAAGAAGACGATAGCCATGCGAAGGGCTACGATAGGAAGAAGAGGAATAACACAACAGTGTTTGTAAACAGAAACGACAAAAATTAAGAACAAGCCATCATTACATTTGTAAATAAACTACGACAGAGAGGCGAAGGTGAGCATTTAGTAATATATCTTATTTTACAAGTCAAACCAATTTAACTTACGACCTAAACAAATGTAACCAACATATTAACTTGGTGTGTGTGCGCAGAAGAGCTGTTTATTGAAGAAGTTCGGAAGCGGTAATCTCTTTATGACAACTGAGTGAGGAAAAAAACACATTCACATAACTAAACAAACCACAAAGGCGCGCCACGGCCGAAGAAGAACAGGTCTGGACACTCGTCTGGAAACTTGACCCATTTTTTGTTTGGCTGCAGTTCACCAAGTTACCGAGGGTGTTGTGCGTCTTTGGCGCTACAGTCGGGGCGGTCGGGCTCAAACTCCGCCCACTTCCCTCCCACTTCTTTCCAATGTTTACAATGCAAAGGAAAACAATTTGTCAAAACGAAATTTTATAAATGTATGAAATACTTCCTTCGCTCATAATCGTGAAGCATGGCTCCAGCAATCGTTATTGACTTTATAATTTCAAACACTGGAAAAAAGTGGGCGGAGATTGAGCCCGACCACCCTGATTGCAGCGCCAATAAAGCACAACATTCTCGGCAACTTGGTGAACTGCAGCCAAACAACAAGAGGTCAAGTAAAATATATTGTCAGATAGGCGAATGTCCAGACCTGTACTTCTACGACCGTGAGGCGCGCATATTCAAATCGGCAAACGGGATTCATTTGTTCATTTCTGTTACTAATTCTGACGAAAGATGGCCGTAAAAGTACATAAACGTATTGTCGCTGTCGCATTACTGTATCATATCAATTACCGGCAAGTGAGGGTGAGTGAGAGATTTTTGGTCAGCGCTTAACAGCGAGGTCTTTAGCGCTGGTGAGGGGTGACATGATGTGAGTATGGAGCAGCGCCGGAATGAATGGGCGGGGGAACAGGAGATCCCCGAGAAAACCCGCCGACCAGCGGCATCGTCCGGCACGATTCCCACATGCGAAAATCCGGGACCGACCCCGCCGGGAATCGAGCCCGGATCGCCTTGGTGGGCGGCGAGAGGTCTGACCTCTCGGCCACTGCGGCCCCCAATTAACGGCAAGTAGTGTGCGAAGTTCGCCGGCCTTCGCATCGTCGGTCGTTGCTGTCGCAGTGTCACACAATTGTAAAATACGATTTAAGAAGGCCACGCTGTATTGTTTCTACAGTTTTTGCGATTTTTTTAAGCTTAAACAAGAGTAGACATCAAAAATCCATGTGGCAGTTTTATTAAAAATGGTTTTGGCCGAGATAGCTAATTTTTTCAAGACATGAAATTATGTGGTTTTGAATAAAAATAGTCAACTAGAATTTTGTTAATGACATAATTGCCAGAAACCATTATGTTTACTGCCTTGAAAAATCAGCCAACATGGAGAAGACGATTTTAAACAAAACTGTTGGACAGAATTTGATATCTGCTCTCGTTTAGGCTAAAAATTTTATTATCGTGAAAAAATTAGAAACAATGGAGCATTGCATTAACGTGCATTACATGTGTATACGTATGAAACAAAAACATCAAATTTTGACTTAAAATTTCGACCTTTGAAGTTTAAAATTTCAAGATATTCAATAAAACAAAAGTTTTTTTAACTGCTCGAAATTCCTGAAAACGGCTTATTTAAGTTGTCATTTCTGTAACATACTAACCGCATTCAAATAACTCGGAAATATAAGCTTGCGCTAGACCACAGAATAAATAATTCTAACAGAAGCGACAAGGGAAATTTTTTTCATTGTTACTATCGTACCAGCTCTCGGGACGTACATGAATAAAATCAATACCACGTGGATTAGAGACATTGGTTTATATAACCACCTGTAGTGCTTGAGATACTGCATTTAGTTTGTATATTAACTAAATGTTTAAAATTGGTAAACATAACGATTCGAGGTTCAACATCAGATAATAACTAACCCTATTAGAAGCGACATAATGTAACTTTTTAACCATTGTCATTGTACCAGCTCTCGTGGCGTACAGGAAGTTAAACAAAGCCATGTGGGATTTGAGACATCATGGTTTAAACAATCGCTTATATTTAACGAAATACAGTAATTTGTTAGTTTCTCATTTACATATTTATAAATCGTAAATGTGACGTTACTTACGTGTCAATTTCATTACAGATAATAAAATAAGGCCTAATAAACTTCAGGGTAACCAAACTTCTGCGAAATCCAACGCCATGACAATCCGAAGAGAAAAAGAAAGAGTACGATAAAAATCACGTCTTGTCGCTTCTGTAACTACTTATTTATTCTGTGGCTAGACCACGGTCGTAGAAGAACAGGTCTGAACACTCGCCTATCTAACAATGTATTTTGTTGACCCCCTTGTTGTTTGGCTGTAGTTCGTCAAGTTACCGAGAATGTCGTACTTTTTGGCGCTGTAATCCGGGCTTTCGGGCTCAAACTCCGCTCACTTTTTTCTATTGTTAAATTTATAAAGTAAATAAAGATTGCTGGAGCCTTTTCTTAAATTTGTGAGCGAAGAAAGTATTTCATAAATTGATAAAAAAAATGCGTTTTGATAAATTGTTTATCTTGGTGGAAAGGAAGTGGTCGGAGTTGAGTCCGACCGCCGTAACATCAGCGCCAATAAAACACAATATTCTCGGTAACTTGACGAACTAC
This sequence comes from Medauroidea extradentata, assembly GCA_003012365.1. Taxonomy (NCBI): domain Eukaryota; kingdom Metazoa; phylum Arthropoda; class Insecta; order Phasmatodea; family Phasmatidae; genus Medauroidea; species Medauroidea extradentata. The sequence goes on from PNEQ01074729.1 coordinate 17,404, forward strand.
AGCCAAACAAGGGGGTCAAATTTCCAGGCGAGTGTCCAGACCTGTTGTTCTACGACCGTGGGCTATGCTTTGTACATTACTTTCCACAGATAAAGTGATACGATCACCTCTTGGAGTCCCATAGATAAGAGAATACTAGTAAAAACCACTGCACGTCAGTAAATGACTTGTGCGTAGAGGAGATATGGCATTACATACGCGTCAGCGCTCTCAACGCTCCATCGAGTTAGTGTTTCACACGCACAAACACACAGTTTTACGTAGGAAGCCACCTTAAAATAACAGTTCCACATCCCTCGCAGTCTGTACCAGCCGGGTGACGCACTGCTGGTGCTGAATCTGCAACGGAATGCTCGCAACCTGGAAAATGGCACGGTTTGTGTGCAACATATCGTCACCGAGTATGTCGAAGATCTCAATAATAGAGCTCCCGTTGTCCTCGTTCTTTATGCGCATGTCATTGACTGCGGCGTGTGTGACGGTGACATGTAGCCTATTAAAATACCCTAGGTTTTCCCCCTCAGTCTGTCAAGGTGGAGTTACAATCTACCATCGCATCCGTCAGTCGCCAACACGTCGACCGTCCGTCACAAAGCTAGCGGTTTACAACAATCCGTCATCCGTACGTCGGTATTCCTTTTATATGCAATACTACCAATGTACAAAGAGAAAACTTATGTTTGACGTAAAAGTTCCCCTCGACAATTTACTTATTGTTACATACTTATTAGTTTATGGCGGTTAATAAGTGTAACCCCTATTACTCACCAAAATAAATTGTGCGAACATAACGTTTACTAATAAAATTATGAACGTTTCAATTTCAGCTATTATTAGGCAGATAAAATAGTTTATGTTACTATTTTAATGTTTTCCTTATGCCGTAATTGTCTCTATCGAAGTTTAAATTCATCAATTTGCAGCACTATGCAAGAAAAAAATATAAAATAAATCAAACCTCACAGCCTTCTTATTAAAATGAACCCTTCGAAACTATCGCGGCCATTTTTAGACGGCTGGTGCTTTCATTCTTTGTACGTCAGAAGTTAGAGATTGCCCAGCTTTCGAAGGTCGGACGGATGGAAATATTGGAAGTCTCCGATTGGCTGAAGGTCACGTGACTGACTGACGGACGGACGGTCGACTGACGGGCGAGACGGATGAACCAGCCTCAGTAGGACTTCATACGCGTTAGAGGCTCAGAAATGACGAAGAGACTTTGAAGCGTCAAATGCCGCATCGGGGCGAGACGGATGAACCAGCCTCAGTAGGACTTCATACGCGTTAGAGGCTCAGAAATGACGAAGAGACTTTGAAGCGTCAAATGCCGCATCGACACAACGATATAAACGCTGAACTAGCCTGCAGACTTTTCCACGATCTATTATTACCATGGGACTTTTAGAGGTGACCATTTTATTTTATTCGTGGAAAGTATATAGCAAAGTATTAAAATTATTTGTATTTTTAAAAAATGCTGAAACTGAAAATAAAAATTTAAAAAATTCTATAATTGTTTTAGAATACAGATAATTTTTATTCTTTATTTTTATGAGCATGTCATTGTAGCCTGCAATGTCTTTATCCACTGTGATTTTTTTTTGAGTTTGGTATATTAGTTGGTTTTAGTGTAGTCCTTAAAACGGAAACGTGCAAAATATGACTTTAACAAGCTATTACGCGAAAACTATGAGAGATAAAAATTTCATAAGAGTCAAATTTAGTCAAATTTTGTGGCTAAAATAAGAAAAAAAATATCTGGTACAAATAAAAATAAAAAAATTGTGATGAAAATTGCGGTAGACCGCGCCGTTAACGGTGGCATTCTGACCTTGTACGAAGTGTGTGTTTCCTGTCCGTATAATGAAACAATGTATGCATGTGGAATAGTTTCGTAAAAAACGTACTTCCCTGTACATTTGACCCACGAGCTAGGCGGCGCCCTCCAGAGTCTTCTATATCGGTTGCAAATTTTCGCGTGTGTCTCATGAAAACAAGCTGTGCGATAAGAGCCAGAATATCATGTTCGACGAGAAGCATGTCGCCTCTATTTGCAGCGCTAAACTGGCGTACACGGTTTTAATAGCAGTCTCTGTCTTATGGTACTTAAACGATGACTCTAAAATGTAATTTTCGGATACTATGTAGTAACGGCCAACATAAACGTCTTGTTTTGCGTTTTACAAATTTAGGTGGCATTTTTGGAGTTAACAGTCTAGAAAAGCCAGTTTTTTTTTTTTTTTGCCGTAAAACCATATTTCTGACAAGAATGCTGAAAAATTTAAAAATTGAAGAAAAATAGTTTAAAATGTGTGTTATTTTCGTAAACGTATGTTAAATGAATAAGTTAAGCGGTTTCATATAGAACAGAATACGTATGACACGCTACAGCACCGTCCATGAGCGAGATACATATAGCTCGTGACGTTGCGTCGACAGCGAGGTAATTATAAACGAAGGGAAAGGAAACCTGCTATGTTATTTATAAATAAACAGTCCCAGTATTCTCCTGGACAACGGTCGTAGAAGTACACTCGCCTATCTACCAATGCATTTTGCTTGACCCTCTTGTTGTTTGGCTGCAGTTCACCAAGTTACCTAAAGTGTTGTGCGTCTTTGGCGCTGCAATCAGGACTGTCGGTCTCAAGCTCCACCCACTTTTTCCCATTGTTAAATTTATAAAGTAAATAAAGATTGCTGGAGCCTTTTCTTAAATTTGTGAGCGAAGAAAGTATTTCAAATATTGATAAAAAAATACATTTTAATAAATTGTTTATCTTAGTGGGGAGGAAGTGGGCGGAGTTTTGTCCGACCGCCCTAACATCAGCGCCAATAGAACACAATATTCTCGGCAACTTGGTGAACTGCAGCCAAACAACAAGGGGGTCAAATATCCAGGCGAGTGTCCAGACCTGTTCTTCTACGACCGTGGTAGAAGTACAGGTCTGTACACTCGCCTATCTACCAATGTATTTTGCTTGACCCTCTTGTTGTTTGGCTGCAGTTCACCAAGTTACCTAAAGTGTTGTGCGTCTTTGGCGCTGCAATCAGGACTGTCGGTCTCAAACTCCGCCCACTTTTTTACCATTGTTTATATTATAAAGTAAATAAAGATTGCTGGAACCATTCTTTCAGGATTGTGAGCGAAGGAAGTATTTCATAAACTGATAGAAAATACGTTTTGGTAAGTTGTTTATCTTTATAATGTAAAGACTGGAAAAAAAGTGGGACGGAAGTGGGCGGAGTTAGAGCCCGACCGCCCTGATTGCAGCGCCAAAGACGTACAACACTCTCGGTAACTTGGTGACCTGCAGCCAAACAACAGGGGGGGGGGGTTTATGTTTCCAGGCGAGTGTCCAGACCTGTTCTTTTACGGTCGTGGCCTGGAGTGGTTTTTTTTAAACAATGGACAGCCTAAAATGTAATAAATAAAGACAGGAAATATTCGTGGGTTCATTGACATGTAGGCTAGTATCCAAGAATATATGTGCCATCAAGCAGACAACAGATGTTCATTAGTTGCTCGCTGACACTGTGAAACAAGAGTTTGGCCTCCATTTACATTCTTCGTTATTATTGGCTCAAGGCTCTCCAGGAGGAGTCAAAATAAAGCAAGAGCCAGTTGAGAAAGTGAGACGAACTTGCAATTGTTTAAATTGTTGCTTGTGTCCAAAAATAAAAGGAGAATTTTTCAGGTCCCTAATAATAAATTATCGGTCCGAAAATCAAACCGAATGCAAATGCGGTTATTTACCATTGCGCCACTGTCAGTCTTTTCTTGCCGATGTGCTCGTATTTTTTCGTTGCATCGTTATAGTATGTACCTGCTATCATTTTTGTTCATGTAGTATATTTTCTCTTTTTGTTACATTGGACAAAAACAGCTTACTGTTTAAATTTTTCCCGTGCATACGATGTGAGTTCCGATGAGACATAAAATGAAATATTCAGACTATAAGCTGAAAGAGGAAAACCTGGAAGCAGACCAACATGTGAATCCCGTGATTTGTGGCTCTCCGTGATCACGGTCAATGAATCGCGCTGTCTAGATTCGCTGTCAGAGATTATCGTCCTGCTGTTGAATACAAATCAGTACCTCCGCATTAGCTCGGAAAACAAGGAATAAACGTTTCGACTGCTGACCCGAGTCATGTTTGATATGTTTACGTATAATTTATTTATTCGACATTGCGCCCACAAACAAAGAGTAAAATATTTCTGTACCTTGGAGGCATAAAACACTGTCACAAAAATCATATTTTTCATGAGAGTAGTATGAAGAGTGTGATTCACTAGTGAATTCAATTATTTAATACCCAAAAATGTTGATTTTTGACACAACACAGATTTTGTGTTGTATGTCACTAGAAAGTACTTAAAACTGTGGTAATGTTTATGGTAACAAGTACATTTTGAGAAAAAGTGGACATAATGTCTTACGCCTCCGAGCTACATATTTGTTTAGACATTAGAATATATTGGTTTGTGGACATACGCCTTTGCTCATGTCTTGTTGACCAAACTCGTATTGAAAGACAAAGTGACAAAGTACAAAAAACGCACAAAAGACACAAAAACAGAAGAAAAAGCAATCCCAGAGGAATTCCGACAGTTTTTTTTTTCCTTGACTGAATTCTATCTTCAGAAATTTTGCTGATAAATATATATTAATAAAAACTGACGTAATATCTCAGGGATTGTTTTTTCTTCTGTTTTTGTGCCTTGTGTGCGTTTTTTGTACTTTGTCACTTTGTCACTTTGTCTTTCAATACGAGTTTGGTCAACAAGACATGAGCAAAGGCGTATGTCCACAAACCAATAAATTCTAATTGTAAACTCCTATTGCAACACACATTTAAAACCGTCATGTTTAGACATAACTACATGAAAGTAAGACACCACTTTGTTCAACTTTCTCTTCTATTTCGACAGTTTTCGCGATAATTATTTTTCAATCCTAAACGAGAGCAGATATAAAAAAAATTTGGCAGTTTTGTTTCAAATGGTTTTCACTGTGTTGGCTTATTTTTTAAAGACAGTAAATGTTACGGTTTTAGCTAATCGTGTAATAAACGAAAATTTTAAATTGACTTGTTAGTCGAAACCGAATAATTTATAGCCTTGAAAAATTTTGCATATTACGGGAAAACGCATTTTAAACCTAACTGCCTAACCGATTTGTAATATCTACTGTGGTTAAAGCTTTAAAAAATTAATAGTCGTAAAAGTAGTATCAACAGGGTAGCGTGACCTAATTTCCAAACAACCGTGGGCGATCGTCAATTTCATGTGACTACAGGTAACGATTCTAGATCCAGGGCAAAAATATCGGCGTGTGGCTCGCTATAGGTGGTTCGGGATAGAGTGAGCACTTTTTAATCCGAAGTTACTTTCTCCGTTACGAGTTACATAAAGATTCCTACCACTTTCCGATGTAAACAAAGCAACCTAAATAACAATCAAAGTGTGTAAATTACACACTATGTAAAAGTTAACGGCTGAGGTCACAATATATATTATTTGTTAGTTGTTATTCTAGGCGAGATGGTCTTCAGAAGTGCTCACTTTATCCTGAACAACCTATGTCAAGAGATGATGGTTTGTAGCGGGAAAACTAGAGGGCTTCGCCTACCACGCGTTTAAAATGCGTTGCAGCGTTTTTTTTTTTTTTTTTTTGTGTGTCAATCTACGAAAAGAAACTTCACTTCAAATGTTGACGGAAGGGTAGTTTCACAGTATCGTTTCCATTAGAAGAATAATTTCGGAACCCCTCAAAATGGCTAAAATCAGCTTTTTAAACCTGTTGTATCTGAAAAACTACTGACAAGATTCGTGTGAAACGTCTCTAGGATCATGCAAAGAAATTTGATTAAAAGTTTCCACCTTTAAAAAGATGGGGTCAACAACAAAGTGTCAGTCAGGCGAGTGTTATACGATACCACTATACGACGTCTCAGTGTCTTACGATAGAGGCGATACCGCACCGGATGAGCCGGTCAACATCGCCCTTGGCGCCGTGCCTCACCTGCTCAAACACATGGCCACCAGGCAGGCGCCGTAACTTTTCGCTGGATTTCAACACACGTTCAGCTTACCAGGTGATTACTATATTTAGCGTGTACTTGGAGCTGTTACCCTATTTGACTGAGCCAATAAGGATACCGATATTGTAATATTTTATGCCTGTTATGGATGACTTGAAGAACACGCCCTCTGACGTCACATCGCAGGGGAGAGTACTGTGGGAAACAAAGCTTGTTTACAAACATGCTGATTTGTTAGTTGGTGATGGCAGAAACCAAAAATTTTGTGCACTCAAAGACTTGCACGCAAGGGTAAAAAAATACTATTTTCAATTTTATGGTTAAGATACGCAAATGCATAAAGCATAAGATCAATGTTTACCTGAAAAAGCGGCAAATTCTAAACAACGAATCAGTTTTCTTTACATACATCTCAACCGTGACATGTGAAGCCAAAATCCTGAATGAAGGTTATGTTCGGTTGCGGTATCCATGGAGGTATGAATTGTATCCCACACCAGACTGAAGCTCCGCCTCTTTTCAAGTCGTCCATTGGTCTGCAGACAGCTACGTTGTGTCAATTGTATATCACCGATTCATATGTGTTGCACAAAACTACAGCGTTTTCAAAGCTATGTTGGCACAAAACATTTTCGCGATATGCCATCATCTCTACCTATAGCACATTAAGAAGGCTTGGTAGATAAATAAGCGCGGAAGTCTTCAATTTAGATATACACTTTTTGAAGGTCAATATAGAAAAAACTACAAAACAGCAATCCTTGATAATGTTACTAGCCAACTTTAAGAGAAAACATTTATCCGGAATGATGCATTTTATAAGCGTGATTCTTGCGCCGCAACTAAACGTACGAGATTTCGGCGTCAGAGATTGTTCTTCAGATATACGTTACTCGAGAAAAAAAAATTGCTTAGAAAGTTGGCAGACGGATTGCTGTTTTTTTTTATTTGTGCAAATTGGCTTCAATAAACTTACAATTCTGAACTGATGCTTTTAGCGCAGAATAATATACCATGCTCTCTTTAAGTCCGTACAACAAACAGCAAACGTTTGGAAACTCAACGCCTTAAGGCCATGATCTTTCATTTATTTCAAACAATTGCAAATAGCTCGAATATTTTTTAACCTGATGCTTTGAAAAAAATTGAGCCTGTGTACAGTCACACAATACACAATTTTGCCAGAGTGTTTATTTAAAATAATGTACCGTTTGCTATCAAAAATTATTTTGTTTTATTTCGGCTTATTTTGACAACAAAATATGTGATATTTCAGGGGCAAAAATCTAAAAATCCATTTGGTGTATTGCATCAGAAAAAGTCAAACACAAACGATGATATATAAGTGTTAAAACTTCCAGAATGCATTTTTGATATATTTATTTATTTTCGTTAAGAAAAATATTTTTTGAAACCGCTGCAAAACTAAAGAGTCCTCAAAGAGAAGACTGGCGCAAGTTGAACGGCTTGCGCTTAGAGGCTATGATGTGCGTGTTTATAATGCAAGAGCCAGCCTTAGAGGCCTCACACTTCTAGGTCCCGATCTCGTTCGCTGTAGTCCAATAACATGCAAATTAGATCTGCAACTACATGATATTATTGGACGCGTCGAAAGCCATAGGATTGAACTGCAGATTCCATTGTGTACATTCCTCCTTTACCTTTAGGAAGGTAGAGCACCGAAGCACTGGAATTATAATTTTTAGCCAAATTTATTTTGTATCTATTTAACGACATGCTATATGTAGAGCCAGTGAATTTTGGTGAAAATCTTTGTGCAACAGTTTGTTTCAATGGCTTATGTACACATGTACCCCTCTGATACGCAGTTAATTAGCGGAGTGTATTAGTGCAAAGACGTCGCCCATTTGAGCGCGCCAATCAGGTCAAGGTTACTGCGATACCACACGTCTGTGATTTGCCTGAGACGCTGAGATTTAAGAACAGCCAATCACTGACCATGAAGCAGAGCTGCAGATGTGCACATAAGGCAGTGAAACAAATTGTTGCACTTTTTATTTTACCAAAAAAAAATCACTGGCTTTAACTACAGGACTAAAGTAAAGCGTATGACATCTTTAAATCGTAGCTTTTTATATTTTGTGGGAAAAGACTGTATTCTCATTGCTGTTATTTACGGAGCTACCTGTATACGCGCAAACTCTGAGCTTACAGAGAACGTCTTGCTAGCAACTCCTCTAAATTACGTACACAGTTTCTATGGACCGATTTTGAAACCAACACCTGTAATTTTATACATTTAGAAACGTATTTTGTAGTCGCCGCTTACAACGTCTTGATAATGAGGATATGTCATCATAGATGTGTGCGAATTATCAATGCGCGTGAATAAAATACTAATGTTTTCACGTAAGTTTATATATACTGTACCATCAATAGAGATGGGCAAATTTCGCGGATTCAATTACCTGCATGTTATGATCCACTCTCCTATGTATACTCAAGCCACCTCCATTCGTCCATTCTCAGCTAGTGAACAAATAGTCGGGGCTTGAGTATGTATAGGAGAATGGATTCTAACATGCAGGTCATTGAATCAGCGAAATTTCCCATCTCTAGCCATCAAGCAGACAACTGTTCATTAGTTGCTCGCTGACACAGTGAAATGGGCCTGCAGACAGTAAAAATTTTTTATTAATGGCTCAGCGACTTATGCGAGGTGTCAAATGAGTCAAGGAGCAATTGTGAAAGTCACACGAACTTCCAGTTGGCGGAATTCTAGATTGTACCTAAAAGTAAACGCGAATTTTTCAGGTCTCTAAGGATGTGAGACTGTAAACAGTTTTAACTTGTCTTCTCTCCCACAGACAGCTTGCCAACTGAGTTAAAAGCAAGAGCGTTTTCTATGCACTTTCGAACAAAGTGAGAAAACGTTGGCGGCCAGCTTACGCACTTTTACACGGTGCAGATAAAACAATGTTATTAACATGTGCGTAGATAATTTCAGGAATCGAACATTTCGTGATAAAGATAGAGTTGGAATTTTTCCGTATTGTTAAAGTAGCATATCTGCTGACGAATATTCATTCTGAAACTGCCAAACCCTTGAGCTATTTAAACCTTCCGACAGAAAGTGGTAGCCGCGATAAACCGTCCAATTCAAGCATACCCGTCATTTTTGGTAAATTCCAACCATGATGTCTAATAATAGCACTGCTCACAATGGAGTGGGAGGCCAGAGCTTGCCCTCCAGGGAAGCGGAATGTTAGCAGGCTGGACCGATGCGTTCAATACACCCGACATTGCTTTCAGACTTAATAGGTAGGGATTTTTAAATGTTTGTTGCAATGGGGGTTAAATTTTATTGGATTGTGGACATACGCCATTGCTCATGTTTAGCTGATCAAACCTGTGTTGAATGACAAAAGTACGAAAACGAACAAGGGGAAAAAAAAAAATATATATATATATATAAAACGCACACAAAAAAAAAGCAATCCCAGAGGAATTCTGTCAACATTTTTAACTATAAAAGTTTTATTAGGCAACAAAGAATTCTTTGTTGTCTAATATAACTTTTGTATTTAAAAAAAATTGACAGAATTCCTCTGCGATTGCTTTTTTTTATGTTTTTTGTGTGCGTTTCAAATTTGTTTTTTGTTTTCTTCTTGTTCGTTTTCGTACTTTGTCATTCAACACAGGTTTGATCAGCTAAACATGAGCAACGGTGTGTCCATAATCCAATAAAATTTAATTATTAGGTAGGGACATGAAAATGTCACGTTATTATCTTAAAACAAACAGTAAATGTTACTGTTCGCTTATCTTATTTCTGATGTTGGGCAGTATGTGTGACATGCATGAAGGACTTTTCAATAAATAATGTACGGTCAGCCGTAAAATGCTCATTGTCCATTAATTGGGAACACAAAGATACGACGGTCCAGGTCGAATATCGCCAGGGTGTGTGTATTTGTGTGAGTATATGTAGCTTATGTAGGTTTTAGCCTATTGCCAATAATGACGCGAAATTCGCATATTTCTACGTAGAACATGTATGACCATGTAAGCACTTGTATATATGTTTTTTTATTTTCAAAAATGAAGTGAAGCTATTTTGATCAGCACTTAACATCTAGGCACTAAGGCTGGTGAGGCGTGATATGAGGTGAGTATGGAGCAGTGCCGGAATGAGGGATCGAGGGAAGCGGGAGATCCGTCGATCCAACGGCATCGTCCGGTAAAATTCCCACATGTGAAAATCGGAGACCGAATTAGCCGGGAATCGAATTCGGATCGTCTTGGTGAGAGGCGAGTATTTTAGACACTGCGCCAACCACCGACCATATTTAAAAAAAAATTTGCTATATTTTCGACGCTTTCACAAAGAAACTTGTAAATGCAGGAATAATTATTTTGCCGATACCGCTGTTTGTCGTGGTCTAAATGATTCAAACGTAAGCAAAAGTAAAATAATTGTTAAAATATTGTTGCTAGTCGGATTTTGTGTCACACTCGCAAACCTTACTCCGTGTTTATTTTATGTAATGCGCGATTAAATATAATACACAATCAAACACCTGTTTTGAATTGACTCACCTGTTTCTTCAAGCGCACAGATCTATATGCACATTTGTTAACAGTGCAACAAACCAGCATAATTTACGAGACTGTATTCTGCCGACTCTAACTAAGCCTGACGTAAGTCACTAGGAGATTTCAAATCAAGTCCTCGTATACCGCCATTGTAATTGTAAATGTGTTGTGGCTGTTATGAACACTGCTGTTTCATTCCATTGTTAGTAAAGATTTGTGTATTTTCAAAACTAAAATACAATACGATATTAGTATAAAATAATTAGCAAATACTCTAGTTTGCCATTCCGAAACAATGTATGAGCCACCTTGGTGTTTGCATGATCTGTAATTTCAACTAGCAGTATTGCTTCTTAAAATTAAACTTTTTTTATTTAGAAATTGAGCTTTGGTTGGACAGCTTATTTCGCTTTGGACATAATTTAACTGAAATTCCATGCACTTAGCGACAGTGACTTAAGGCATTGGATTAAATATGAAACTTATGTTAAAAATTCACATAACATTTTAACTACAGTATTCGTCAGTTCTTGTGTATCAAACTTATAGTCATGCAACCTTTATTTATGTGCCTGTTGGAAAAGATCCGCGTTGCACGACGATTAATGTGTTGATTTGGGTCACGGTCGTAGAAGTACAGATCTAGACGCTCGCCTATCTACCAATGTATATTGCTTGACCCACTTGTTGTTTGGCTGAAGTTCACCAAGTTACCGAGAATGTTGTGCTATATTGGCGCTGCAGTCAGGGCGGTCGGGCTCAAACTCCGCCCACTTCCCTCCCACAAAGACAAACCATTTTTCAAAAATTATTTTTTATCTAATTATGAAATACTTCCCTCGCTCACAATCCTAAAGCATGGCTCCAACGATCTTTATTTACTTTAAAATGTAAACAACTAGAAAAAAGTGGGCGGCCATACAACAAAGGGGTCACGTTTTCAGGCGAGTGTCCAGACCTGTTCTTCTACGGCCGTGATTTGGGTGGAGCTTAAATATGTCCGTACTTAATAGAAAGTTGGACGTGGTCAAAGCATACATGTTAATTATTTTGGTATGAACAAACTCGTAATGTGCATACTATATTGTTGTCGCTGTTATTAATATTATTGTAACTCTACTTACGCACGATGTAAATAAATAAATATATATGTATATACATAAACTGTTTGTAACGTACGCGTTCTTACTATGACATTCATCCGATTTAAATGAAACTTCGGTGAAATGTTATCCGTGGGCCCGCAAAGATTTCTGACCTAAATTATTATAAAGGTAAGAGGAGCAAAGTGGGGCGTACCCCAAATAAATTAGTTAATTTTCTTAGCAACGATTTTTTTTAGAAATTTAAGTAAAATTTACCGTTTTAATATCTTGATTGGTAAATGAAATATGAAGTGTCAAAATTACCAAAATGTTTTAGTTAAAAAATAATTTTTAATTTTTTTATATTTTTTAGACAAATATAGTTTTATAAAATATACTGCAAATATAGGTACGTGTATTTACTAATTTCTTAAGATGATTGGACCTACTTAGACTAAATTTTTGCTCGTCTCTGAGAGGAATTAAATTGAAATTAACGTGAACGATGCTAGTTTGTAATAATAATGTAGTATATTTGACTAGTTTCTAATGCAAATTGATGTGAATGTCTTTTTGAGAAGAGGACTTCTCTGAATGTATGCTCTCAACGCACCAACGTAAGGCTGTGTTTGTTGTGTTTTCCAGAACTGAGAAGGGCGCACCGCGGCGGACGACTGGCCAGTCTGATAGGAGTCGAGGGCGGACACTCGCTTGGAGCCAGTCTAGGGGTGTTACGTGCCATGTACGATCTGGGGGTGCGCTACCTCACCCTCACTCACACCTGCCACACCCCTTGGTGAGTCGGCGCTTTTGCTGCAGCCATACTTGGTCATTCTCTAACCTCCACTACACTTTGCTCTCTCCCGTACATTGTCGTAGTGTTACTAGTTGTTTAAACACAAGCGTGCACAAGATATGCGTGTATTAATTAATTAGTTATTGTTTTATTTATGCTGGGTGTTTATGAAAATGATTTATAAACTTTGCGAGATGATTTCTCGTTAAAAAATATGAGATAAATTATTTAATGAAATTTGTTGGCTGGCGCAAATCATAAGGGAGAAATTCGCGATTGAAAATTGATACTGAAAAATATTATTGGTTAAAATGAGTAAAATCAAAAAGAAATAAATAATGGCATTGCCGGTGCAGTAATAAATATGCAGTCTGTGAAAAAAAATGTTTTTGAATATCTTTCACCTTCAGTGGGCTAAATAATTTTTATTTTGTGTATAAATTTTTTACCATTGCATTTGTTGGGTGTTAAATGACAAAGTTTGTAGCAGGAGGCTTCAATAAATAAATAAATAAATAAATAAGGACTACCTTGTTGCGACACCTTCAAGTTAAACGTTCTCGAGAAAATGCGCACATAAAACATGGAGCCTCACAGGTAGGCAACTTACTGTACACAAGATGCTCGAGCAACCCTGTTGTTTAATCAAGATGAATGTATTGAAAACTATTTTTCCACGGATGCAGATATTATTATTAAAACCCACCTGGAATGTATTATTTATTTCAACTTGTGTTTTGTTATTTTAACAAACGTTGGTTTTCTGTATGTCGTGAATTCCTCCCTTAAGGTTTGCGCCAACCAACAATAAGCGCTATATGAGTTTACTTCTTTTCTTTTTCAAGGAATTCTCTCACAAACAGGTGTATAACGTGCACTCCACGTAAATCCTGGTCTAATTTAGAAACGAAACTGTTCGTGGCAAAACATCGAACGATGACATTTTACGTGTGCAATGTAGCAACATAGAACGGAGTAAGTCCCTATTTGTACTACACAGATATCTTACTACCACTGCTTCATCAAATTGTGGGCGAAAATCGCGAACAGTCCAAACATACGACGTTTTCTCAGTATAGCGTACTGTACGTTAAATAACGCTTGGCAGCGGAGTGAGAGAGGGGTCTTCCTCCGTGCTGTGTTGCCGCGTTGAGCACAAAAAATGTTGTAAAATATTTAAATACTAACATTTTTGTCTTTTATTTATTCTAGGAATTGCGTGATTTATGTATTATATGGCTGTTTCTGGGCATGGTGTACATAAATCCTATATAACCTAACGTGCATGCATGTGTATGGAGGTTAAAAAAACTACAAATATTGACGAGAAGGATCAAAGTGCAGTGGAGCTTATGTTATCTATATAAAACACTAAGTTTAACTTCAGGGGGAAGGTAATTTAAAAAATCCGGCGTTTTACTGGCTTACGAAAACATAAAGAAAGGCATTCACCTTTAAAAATGAAGCGTTTATATTAAATTATAGTTACGTGCCATTAATCAGTTATAAATACGCAAGGTTTATATTGCCTTATGCAGTGCGAACATGTGAAGATACTATTCCGAAGAAAATCGCTACATGAAAATGACAGGGGTGGCCACACTTTGATCGCCGACACCTTTTTGTCATAAGCTTATGTGAGCATTGTGTGATGTATTTTTAAAAAGAGGTCGTAATCAATTAAAAGGTCCTAGTGTTGAAAATGCCTTAACAGTTTAGACATAGCCGTTAGAGAGTATCATGTGTATCTTGAACCAATCATGTTTTGCTGCTAAGGCCTTACGTACCTTTGCCCTGTTTTAGTTTAACAACATGTATATAACTAGGAACAATTGTGATTATTGTTAAGTGATATTCTGGTTAACATTGCAGTTCGTGACGAGTGGCTGAATATTTAACAATTAATCCTGTTCAGTACGCTTTTATATGATTTTGATCACGCGTAGTTTCAGAATTATAAAATCCTTATCAAAGTATGATTGACATTTCATATTGTTTAAAGTCATCCCCCTATCCCCCTAAAACCATTCGCTTTAGAAATTTTATTCTTATATATTTAATTTTCCACCTGGAACCTTCGCAGATTTTCCCTACAAAGACAATAAAATATGAAAAGACATGATGAATATATCTCTACACATTTTGGGAATCATAAATGCGTTACTATATAAATAAAATAGTAGTGATAAATTAATAAAGTCATTATTTCGAATGGTAATAGCTCCGAATACTGTAAATATTTCACTGTACGATACCAACGCATGCATAGAGAATTTACGCAATGTCTTAAATGCTACAATGTGTTGATAAAAAAATTATTGTTCGTAAATATTATTCCATAAACTTACGAATTAACGTACATTTTCATTAGTTTTTGGCACTACTCGGAAAGCAATTTGTGGATTATTAGTGCTGATTATTTATGTTTTTGATATCGGTTTATTCTCAAACTACTGTACTAGAGTAGTCTTCTTTGCAATATATTACAGTCAATTTATTAAGTACTCTTCAATGCCCTCCTGTTTCTATAGCACATCTTAAAGTTATGTGCATAATATGTACGGTCAGCATTATAATTACACAAATATATTTCGGACAAGTTTAATTTTTTTTTTGCATTTAAACTTTAAGAAAAATGATAAATAAAAAAGGTCAAAATGTCTTGTTGGTTTGTGTTTTCGGGACGCAAAATGCGATTTTCACGTCATTCTACCAGAAATAATGGTATTTCCCCCGTTTATCGCGCGAAAGTTATAGGCAGTGAATTTTTTTCTTACAAGCCATAAAGTGCAGTAGTTGAAAAATAAGACAGAAGAAAGGGGAGAAGGGAGGTGGAAGTTTGCGAGAGCACGTGGCAGCAGATGCCGCACTATATTTTACGCAGCCAGGGCGGGCGCTGCTTGTCCCATCGTTTAGCGATCCCCCTTGGGAAACGCCCAGCGTGTGGTGCTGACGGCCCCTGATGGTATATGCGACCCGCCACTCACGGTTGCTGAGCGAGACTGCGCGCCACACAGGGGCTCGGAAATGGAGACAGTACCCTGATGTGTGGCGTTTTCGCACTATCGCGCATAAGACGTAACTTAAAATATTTTAAGAGGGTGTCTTGTACATAATTAAAAAAGCAACTCTTGAAAACATTCGTTGTCAAACATTGGAGTTAATATTTGGTAAGGTGACTCATTCCTGTAGCGTAACCTCTTGCTCAGCATTTAAATCAGCTAAAGTTCATCACCCCGGGAAAATGTTTACGCATTAAGTTGGCCGTAACTGTTTCCTAGGATTTTAACTATTTTTAATTTTTCTTCACTGATTCCCAAAAATCTGTTGTCTTCAGATATTGTGTTCTACGTTCAGTCATTTGCCTAGCACTCCATAGAAAGCCTTATACGAAAGTTTAAAATAGGCATGTGATTATAAACTGCACCTGTAGTTTGAAGCTTAAAACATAAAATTTATTATAAGTGATTTTCGTAACTTATTCACATCATTTGTAGGATTTTTTACTTCAGCATTAAATAAGCTATTGCTTATTTTTCACGTTATTATTATTGTTATTATTATTACCATTATTATTGCTATCATTATTATTCCTGGTTTATAACTGATAGTCAAAATGCTGATGTAAGGACGAAATATTAGTAACTTTGGAACTCTGGCCAATTCTTCAAGACTGAAGGATTTACACAGTCCTGATACAGGAGACGAGACTCTTGAAATTGTAATACCACAGAAAGTCGGTCTCTATTGAATCCATACCCGCCGTCCACAAACAGTAAGAAATATACTTTGCACAAAATACAGTAAAGTTATTTATGGGCCTAGCATTAATGTAATTAATAACTAGGTGCCTATTAAATAAAATAAAGGAAGAAAAATTTGTACAAAAACTATAATATTAGATTAGTACACAGCCTGTCCATCACTCATACTTCTGAAACCACTACTGCTGGACAGTTATTGATTGTTTACATTGTTCTTGTTACCTGACAAATTTTCTGGCTCTTACTAAACTTACGCGAATGTAATAATTTAGTTTAATTGCTGTTAGTTAATATTGTGACAGTAATACTGATATGCTAAGCAATAAGGTTACGTACACTTAACCTTTAAAAAAATAGAGTGCCAGCCTTCACAGTTTTCCAGGGTTCCCGATTCATGTCGCCTCATAACTTAAGTGCCCCAAAATATAAATAAAATCCGTGAAT
>PNEQ01074729.1:34193-55164 GCA_003012365.1 Medauroidea extradentata
TATATATATATATATATATATATATATATATATATATATATATATATATATATATATATATATATATATATATATATATATATATATATAGGTAAATGGCAATAGTTTATTTAATATATTTACCGTTTTCTAGTTGATCTTTGATAAAGGGTTCATTTATCATGTATATCTTAATGTTGTTAATATCATGTCAGTTGCGATATGTAGAAGACTCGCAAGTTTTTCAAGAAGAGTGGAAAAATCCAGTTAGCTAAAAGTTTATTGGTATCGGCAAAATTTTTCTTACAGCAGAGTCCGTAGAATTTTTAAACCAGCAACAATGTGTGTCAGCTATTAATTCATTTATAATTTATAAATTGTTTTATATGTTTAAGAAAGTTCTAGTAACTTATTACATGTAAGTTGTATACTCTCTTGTATTTTATTCTTTCTTTCCTTTTATAAAGGCACGGAATCGTAGAAATTGTTCTTATATTTCTGCTTCAAATAATTTCATTTCGTTTTAACAACCTATCCAAAGCTCTAGAATATGTTTCAGTCCATCAGGTTCTACTCTCATATAGTACATTTATTTATTTGTGTAAATTCCTTTTCTTGCGATTGCGTATTTTATATTTTACTCTTCTGAAATCTAATTTGTGCTCTTCATGATTTTTATAACTCCGGTGCATTACATTGGTGTACTCTGATAGAGAAAATTGTAACATAAATCCATGTAGGCCTGCTCAATATTCATTTTGAAGATACCCTGTTGAAAAGAACAAATTAGTGTGTTTGCGGAAAATACGTCGTAGCAAAGGCTAGACGTTATAATAATGCGAACAACGTTGTACTACAGTAACATTGGCGTTAAAGATTGTTCCGTAACGTTATTACAAGTTGTTTGGATAAAACATGCTGCGAACAAAATGAAATATCAATTATATTGTATTTTTACGACTGTAAACTTTTTGTCAATTTCCAATAATGTTCCCTTTTATAAACTGAAAGTATACAAAATAACTCTCCAAAGTGTTTCATTTCTCATCTAACTTAAATACAGACGAGATACACAATGAGGTTTGTACACCGTAAAAATATGCTTGTACTTTGATAAAGAAACTTTTTGGATTTCTCAGTACCCAAAGAAATTCCTTGTAAAACTGCAAAGGTTGTCTTTGTAAAAAAAATACAAATTATACGTTTGTACAGTTACAAGGGATAACTTTGTGGTTGTACTTGCAACAAGGAAAAAATTAAATTTTAAATGTTCGTTTTATTGTAATAATGACACGTAACTCGCATATTAAAAACTATTAAATAAATATTAATTGAAATCATTTTGAAAATAAAAAAGTTCAAAGGAGGGGCGTGAATTGGAACCCGCATCCCCGCGTATAGTTACTACGAATCTTTCCTTGACCTCCTTGACTTCAGTGCTATCTGATTTTAGTTTATTTCTTTATACTCAATGTACAGAAAGTTCTGTCATGCACTTAATTTTAATAAAAACACTTATTATGAACATTCACTTTATTCCAGGAAAATGCGCTTCAAAATATGTGAATTTGTATAACCATGCATTTTCCGCGAAACTGTGATTTTGGTAAGTTTTTTCCTATCATTTTTACAAAAAAAAAAATCCTTCCTTGTAACTTGATAAACAAATAAGTTAAAAAATTATTTTTTTTTTTACTTTTACAAACGTATGTATAACTACAAAGAAATGCCTTGTCATAAAAATTTTTCAGGACAGTAACTGTAGGTATAAGTACAAGGAAGCTTTGTAGTGTTACAAACCCTATCTTTGTAACTTTACAAACGAGTGATTATACAAAGGAAATCTTTGTATTTTGCAAGGATTTGTAAAAGTATACCTAAAAAGAAAATATGTATAAACTTTATAAAAAATTGTTAGAGCGTTGGATGAACATTCTTGAAAACTTACAAAACAGTTACACGTTTCGAACTGAAACATTCTTTATTTGAAATCTCTGGGTTTATTAAAGAAGCAAATGCGAATTCATATATTAGTTTCTTCGCCACGTCAATCCTCTGTGTTTTCGTATGCTTATGTATGAAAACACACGTGTTTATCTCTACACATCAAGCGCCTCCTCGCAAAACTTGCACATGACTGCACCTGTTTCCAATCAGGGGTTTGCCACGACGTATGCAAAGGACGTGTGTGCACAATGCCGAATGCATACGCGAGCAGTAGCATTCACAGACAGACCAGTAATTATCCCCACCCTCGTTATCACGGCCACTTGAGTGCGACTGCGATTGTAATTGGCCACGCTATTCATTCGGTGGCACAGTCGTCTCCCCCCACCCCCCAAACCAAACCCACATGACTATGTCAGATCCTTCTCTTGCGGCTGCGGCACATCCCACCGTCATCGGCCCGGAATCCCGATCACAGCTACACAGAGGCTGAATCCTCTCCAACCCCTCAACCACAACACCTCTTTCCGTTCTCTCTTCCCCTTTATTCATCCTCCACGTACACTCCCCTCCTTCCCCTTCTTTCTCATAAACCTGTCGTGAAACTGTGATCAAAGGCCCCTCCTGCGCGCGCCGCCCAGCCTAGCGTGAATGCAATTACCGTCAATTACACGACGCTCACGCTGACACCCAGGACTTAATGCGTTTGTTGTGATTTCTTCCCCACTGCCCGTCGGCGGAGTTGTCCGTTTCCGGCGTCCGTCCGTCTGGTGCACGAGGCGCACGTCAGCGTGGAGTTAGGAGAACACAGGAGGTTGCATGTTGTGACGATACTATGAAACCACTAGGTCTAAGCCATTCGAGCGTGGATGATGCGTCAGCCATACTTGCAAGTCACACAAAACAATTGCGAATTAAATGGAATTGTTTATATGTGTTGTTAAATTCACTTACATAATGCAGAATATAATACTTGGTTTAAATAAAGTTGCCCTAGTTCCCTGGAATTTGTCCATGTAGTGCTGTCATCCAAAACTGACAACAACGACATAACGGTTTACATTTATTGTCTGGATTCGATAAGTAAGGAAAGGAAAATTGTCTGGAGTTCAAGAACCTACATGTTAGAATCAACTATACTGTGTACAATCTGGCCCCGACCATTTGTCCATTGACTGTTACTCACTGGAACATCAAATATGAGATGAGTATGGGACAGCGCCGGAATGAAAGGGCGGGGGGAAACGGCAGATCCCCGACCAACGGCATTGTCCGGAACGATTCCCACATGCGAAAATCCGGGGACCAGCCCTGTCGGGAATCTAACCCGGATCGCCTTGGTAGGAGGCGAATGGTCTAACCATTCGGCCACCGCAGCCCCGACAATAAAAGAATAGGTGGAGCATGAATATACATAGAACAGTTGATTCTAACTTTATATTAATTGAACTCGCTAAATTTTCCTTCTCTTATAGCCAATACCTCGTGTTTTTCTTTATTCTGATTTAAAGTTCGTGCAAAATACGTCTACTGTTATGGTGAGCACAATTGTGTGGGTTACTAATGACTCCTTTTTTAATCGTCCTTACAAAAACGGCCAAACTCCGTGTCTTTATTTATTTACTTTACGAATAAGATGTACAACATTGTCACTCCTTGCGCGTCACTGTGGACGTAACCTCAAAATCAAACGAGTAGTGCGAAAATCTGACCATAATAAAGTATATGCACTTACACCTTGCACTGTAATTTAAATAAATAAGGGACTGTCGGTGAAACATTCAGTGTTCACGGCTAAATGTTAATATTTGTCTCTCTATGTACTCCCAGCAACATGCTAGACTTATAAGTTGGGGGGGGGGGGGACCTTAAATAATGCACTTCACGAGATTTATTCGGTTATAAGTTGCCCGTGTCCAATTTATTGTTGTTGAATTTACTATCGCGGTAATTGTGAATTTAAAAATGTATGTTTTTAAACCTTACTGTAGAATTAAAATTGTTCCATAGGATTTAAAAACTAGTTGCAAGTTTAAATCAGAAGTGTTAAACCTATTAATGAAGATATTATAGTATTAAATGTGTAGTCTAGATATTTACACGGGAAAAATTATACATTTCCTTAAAATTTGACAAAATTTTCGTTACAGTTTTTTTTTTATTTCCTATCATGTCCTAGTTGACACTGAAATTATCATAGACAGTGTGTGACACATTATTGGACACGGTGACAGGACCAGGGAAAGGAATCGACCATGGCTCAAGTTAAGATACTATCCCTGTATTTGCCTGGAGTGATTTCAGTAAACATGGGAAACCGAAATCAGGATTGTCGGATGCGGGAGTCGAACCCATCCAACCTTTTACCGTTTCATCACAGCTATCTTTTTTTTAAGTTTGTTACCGTGTTGACGTTTACAGAAGTAGTACTGAACTTAAATTAATTCTAAACTGGCCTTTGTTTCCCAATTTACCCAATCTTCAACCAAATTTTCTAAAAAAAAAAAAAAAAAAAAAATGCCTGTAAACCCGTAGTTGCAGAAACTACATTCGTCATTGTATGGCAATCCGGCCACATATCGTGGTATTCCTTAATATCGTGGTAAACTACGTTCCGGGCTTCACAAAGCTGGTAAACTCTGAATATCAAGAAACTAGGTTCCCAGCAGAAAGGATAAATGTGTAGTTTCAGTTATAAGTGACCAATGTATCACACGTAAGTATATTAAAATATTTAACATGTTTTTGTTGAAGAAGTTCAAAGCCTAAGTATCACAAAGTAGGGTACATTTATCCTATATATAAATAACAGCACTGTAATAACTAAAATAATCTACTCATCGGGAATCCCGATTATTAGACCGTATATCACGGAATCGGTCTCGGTTTACTTAAGGATATTTCAATTGTAAAAAATTTACATTACTTGTTTTGTGACTTACTGTTCTAATATAGATTGTGTTCCCATACAAATATCCACAACTTTACTCAAGGACATGAACTAGGAGAGGAATCGGCCATGGGGTTTGTTAAAGAACCATTCTAGCATTCACCTGGATCGGTTTCGGGAACCATGTAAAACCGAAATCAGGATGGCCGGAGTCAGGAATCGAACCTTGGGCTTCCCGAATGCGAATCCAAAGATTTGCCGTTCCCTAAATTGTTCGGTTGTATTTCTAGAGGAAATGTACTATCACTTGATTTACTGTTATAATTGCACATTTAATGGTATAACACGGACATCAATCTGATAGTTACATTTCCTGCTAGGATTAAAATGTTTTATTTTAACTACTGTTGTCGTCAAATAGGTGATAAAATATTTAAGTAATTCAATAAAATAGGTTCTTGTAAACTAGATTTTAAAAATATTTACTTGTTATTTGGTTGTTCTAACAGTAACAAACTTTTTGCTTAACGCTTAGTTGTGATTTAATTCTGCAAACCATTCTTAAATTGTCTTTCATTACGCTACTAACCTAATGTTAACAATATACACAAGGTTACTCACAATCATGTAGAAAGTAATGAAAAAATACACACAG
Source organism: Medauroidea extradentata (assembly GCA_003012365.1). NCBI lineage: Eukaryota > Metazoa > Arthropoda > Insecta > Phasmatodea > Phasmatidae > Medauroidea > Medauroidea extradentata. Next base: position 39,665 of record PNEQ01074729.1, read on the forward strand.
TTTAAAGAAATACCACGCCGCGTTTAACTATTTGTAAAATGATATAAAGAAATTGTTTACAGCATATCCAAAAAGTTTGTTTTCCTCAATAATGATGCAGAGGTACTCAAAATAGTTATATTTTAATAGCTTACTCATTGACAACAAACAATCCTCTTGAAGAATATTGCTTTCGTCAGTTAAAACTATTTGTGTGAAATTATCGTCTGCCTAATTTCACAAGAATCACGGCAGTTGTTTCCAAAACTTATTTCTTAATTAGTTGCTTTACAAAACTACCTCAAGGAGACGCTATTTTATAATCATAGCTATCTATTCTGTATAATTGATACTTTTTGCTCACAAAGTTCTGTTGAAATTTGTTTAGCGGTATAAATACTTTATTGAAAGTAACTTAAAATACTTGATATAGCTTACATTTAAAAATGATAGTTTTATACGTCAGTACAGTCAGTGTATTAGACGATCTCTTGTAGTATTGCATCTGTTTAAATTTTTGCAGGAATAAATTAAGTAGTTGTCGAAACACGACAAACAAATATTGTTATTAATTCGCATTGTGATATTTTATAAAATGACAACATTATGCCTGTTTAAATTTTATGCATAGAACTGGAAAGATTATTTTTAAAATCTAGTTCTAGTTTGAATGAGAACCTAAGCCTTGTTCACCATTTCTCGTTTATTCTTACATACCAACCGTGACGAATGAAGGACGTAAATAGGGATTTTTAGAATTCCTCGTGTATTCTATTTTCTGGGAAATTAGCCACTGTACTTGAACGCAATTATCACAGGTAATGTATAATTTTCACATGAACATAACTGTTACAGGCAGTGTATAATATTCCATTTAATATAATTGTTGCAGGGATGTATAATATTAACTTTTACGTAATTGTGACAGGGAATGTATAGAATTTACATTAATATAATTTTTACAGGCAATGTATAATATCTACTTCAACATAATTGTTAGAGGAAATGTATGGTATCCACTTCAACATAATTGTTACAGGGAATGTATAGTATCCACGTAAACATAATTGTTACAGGAAATGTATAGTATCCACTTCAACATAATTGTTACAGGGAATGTACAGTACCCACTTCAACATAGTTGTTACAGGGAATTTATAGTACCCACTTCAACATAATTGTTACAGGGAATTTATAGTACCCACTTCAACATAGTTGTTACAGGGAATGTATAGTATTCACTTCAACATAATTGTTACAGGGAATGTACAGTACCCACTTCAACATAATTGTTACAGGGAATGTACAGTACCCACTTCAACATAATTGTTACAGGGAATGTACAGTACCCACTTCAACATAGTTGTTACAGGGAATGTATAGTATCCACTTCAACATAGTTGTTACAGGGAATGTATAGTATCCACTTCAACATAATTGTTACAGGGAATGTACAGTACCCACTTCAACATAATTGTTACAGGGAATTTATAGTACCCACTTCAACATAGTTGTTACAGGGAATGCATAGTAACAACTTCAACATAATTGTTACAGGTAATAAATTGTATTCACTTCAACATAATTGTTACGAGAATGTATAATACAAATAAACACATAATTGTTAAAGAGAATGTGCAATATCCATGTTTGTATCTTGTGGATTTTCCTGTCGTGAGTCAATTAATTAATATTAACGATTTAGGTGGAACTCGACAAATACCTACGAATTTTTATCAATTTTCCGGTAGAATGCGAGGCAAAATATCAATGTAGCATCATAGCTCACATGTTAGGAAGAAATTCGAAGGTCACTGAAGCCTGGGAGTAGGCGGGCAATAAGTTCTAATCTTGCTCGCTCACCACTTACCTCGTCGCGCAGCTAAAGTACCCCTCCCCCTTCAACAGTCCCTCCTCCTTCCTCGCGGTCAAAGTGGAAGTTGATGGTAATAAATCGATGAAGAAGAAGATCCAAGGCCAGCCTCAACTCTAGCAACTGCTTCTTCTACCCAGGCACGTGGTTTGTCGATCAGCGGAGTGATCAGCCTGAGCGCTGTGTCGTGTCCGTGGAGGCGCCCAGGGAATAATGCAGCGTCTGGGGAGAGGAGAGATGGTGAGAGTTTGCGTCCCCACCTACCCTCCTCGCACACAACTGTAGGGACGTGGCGGGGACAAGGGGACCGGGGGGCGTGTCGCGGCTAGCAAAGTGACGGATAGCGGCGGCAGAAATCTCTGTTGTCTGTGGCAGCGTCGTCGTTGCCTGTGAGACGCCGGCGCCCCGGGCGACCCTTGTTTCTCGTAGTCGTCTGCTAGTAACTCCTGCCAGCTGTCTGCCGTTTAAAGTAGATGTACAGTTAAGGCCATGCTACCAGTTTTCAACTGTTTATGTCTCAACGTGAGGACGTGTTAAAAATATGTTTGGCAGTTTGGTTTAAAACTACAATCACTAGGTTTGCTAATCTCTTCAAGACAGTGAGTACTACAATATTAACTGCTTATGTGACCAAAGAAATTCTGGTTAACTGACTAATTTGTCGAAACCATACAATTACTTGTCTTGGTAAAAATTAGCTGTCACGGCAAAAACCGTTTCAAACAAAACTGCCAAACATGTGTGTAATATACGTCCTCCTATAACATTAAAAAATAATTTTCGTAAAAAAGTAAGAACACGGGAGCATGGCAGTTAAGGCCTGCCTGTGGAGTCCTATATAAATGGTTCGCGATTAAGTGAGCACTTCTTTGTCGACCCAACTGTCCAGAATAACAATTAAGAAAAGTGATTTATTTTGTCCTCATATGTTATTATTTGAGTACTGTACAATCTGAACACTTATATTTTTAATTAGGTTGCTCTGAGTTTATCGTCGTTGCCGGTGAAAAATCTCCTATGTGCAAAATTCAAAAAGTTTCAGGAAATTAAAAAAAAACAAGATCACATATTATTGTTAGTTTTGGGGGTATTAACTATCACAGAACTACATACACATAATTCATTTGTATTAGTCTGTACACTTAAGTACAATTCTTACACAAATGTTATCACGAAGTCTCTTTTAATACAACCGATGACACATATGAGGTTTTTCACCGACAACGACGAATATTCAAATGTGGGACGAAACAATATATTATCTTAAAGGAAAAAATAATTAGGTTTCAAAAGTGCTCACTTTATCCCGAACTGTCTATGCCTGAGTAGTCTACATGCTCAACATAACTAGTGAATGCACTTCGAAAACTGTAAGTGAATCACGTTAAGACGGAAATATCGTTAAAGTAGTGATTTTAATTAAATTGCTACATAAAATATATGTTACGTTAGTTACTTGAATAGAAAAAGTAATAAAAACAGATTCTTTAAAAAGTATTTTTAGTATCATATTTGATTAGATTTATTTGCTGTTTTGATCTAGGTAATCGTATTGGGTAGGCCTATATATAAACTAGTTATTTACTGATTGCAGTATCACATCAGTGAACACAGATGGTCAGCTCATTTAAACTAAAAAAATGTATGTTGAGTTATATTTTATGTCACTACTGGAACTGAATTTCATAATTAATTTATAAAAATTAGTTACAAGTAAGGAAACATAAAAATCATTAAACCCAGGAAACTACCTCCTAAAATATAATTTGTTTACAAAGGTTGCTAAATATGTTGCGATACAGTATGACGGCGATAGTTGGCGAATATTTTATACAACTTGTTTGAAATATAATTTATCGAGTGGTGTATAATTACACGAGAGGAAGAAGGGGAGGGTGTAAATAACCTCACATTGCGGGCTGTCTTTTATATACATGAAAATATTTCTATTATAGGTGTATTTTGGTTAGAATTAAATTGTATTTCGGGCATGCAGATTACTTTGATTTGTCTAAAATAAGAAAAATAATATGGTACAAATAAAAAATTAAAACATGGAGATGAAAATCGCTGTGTACCGCGCCCAGCAAGAGAACATGCGTTATCGTCCTGCAATGTCTCTATCCATGTCCGATTTAAATAGAGTACTGATTCCAGGCAATTCTTCTTATGTCATTCCTTAGTTGGGGACTTAATTCCAAATCAGGCAAACTCTAAAATTATAGAATTAGCAAAAAATATAATATTTTTGTGTGTATTTATATTTGTCTGAAATAGGTTACTAAATACAGTAAAGTTATTGTATTTTGATTAGTAACACATTTAAGTTAGATATAAATAATATTATTGTTTATTGCAATTTCTTAAATTTTGGAGTTGGCAAGGTTTGGAATTCAGAGCTCCAATTTAAGTTAGTCTTAAAGACTAGGTTTTTTGGAGGGCGGCGAAAGATCTTGCCCTTGTGTGCGTCTGCACAAATCCTTCTCTTGGGTATACCCGATCCTTCGAGGGACGCTCCTTGAGTGACAGGACGCCATTACACCGGGATCGCTCCGGGCAGCCTCGAAAGACTCTGAAATAAGAAGAAAAAGAAAGGGCAGACGCCAGGATGTTGTATCATCCATCAAACTGTGTACAAAAAAAACAAGCGATGGCGATTAGAGATCGTACTCTTTCTGCCTCCTCCCCCACAACCCAAGTTACTAGTTCTTCCACGGAGCGAGTCCATCCCGGACGTCAAGATACGCACTGTTTTCATTAACTGCGCCTTTAAGTCGTTAATCAGAACAAACATCATTACGTCAGTAAACATTTGTATTGACATTTCTCTCGTGTGATTAATTTACATATTCGTGCTACGAGGGGGGGGGGGGGGTTAACTTCGTCATCTGTGCACCGTAGTATGAAACTTAACCGGTTGGAATGTTAATCAAGGGCTGGGGAAAGGAAAAATTAGAGATTTAGTGGGCTACTAGAGTAGTTTTCTTCTTCGTTTCGAGAAAATCCCTTCATGATTCCGATAGTTAAAAACATTCCAACGAAATAGTCCTTACATGTGCGATATGAAAACACAGGGTCACAAAAATTCAAATTCCCTAAGGGGGAGGGGGCGGGTGGCATACACAATATAACTGGTGTTATTATATATATTGTGAAGGTGGTACAATGATCACCATCTTTGATAATAGAAATTTATGTCCATAAAACTACATTAAATTATGTTATATGACTAAAATAAAGAAATGGTAAAATTACTGTATATGTATATTGCTCAAAGTTTGCCACTGCTTCAAATATTCAAAGGCGGGGAATATACCTACCCTCCTCATGGCGTTGCAGCCTTGATAATCTCCTGTTTCAGTACAGTAACGTGTGCTGTTCACTGCAATACGTTAGAATTTTTTCGACAAAGATTAAAGCACTCATCGTTAATAGCAGTCGTCGCTAGACGTGGAGAATTTTGCCTAAATTGGATAACGTGTTTCAGTTGCATGCTTCGAATTCCCCCTCTTGTGAACGTTGTATGAGAATGTGCACCGAATGTTTGCTCAGGAATAAATACAAACAACCAAGCTCCTAAATGCCTCATGTGACTGCTAAAGATTTCATTTACGCGTATGTAAACCATACATAATTTTGTTCACTGTGACGTGTGTTTTCCACCCAATCCTTGGTTATTGGTAATAGAATAATTTGTATCTTTGGAATGTTTTTAAATAAAGTTTTGTACAGTCACTGTAAGGTTTTAAGTGCAGTTAAATGCTTAGAAATTAATATTCATTGTATAGTGTAACATTACCTTATAAGTTTATTGGTACGAATTAAATATTCTTAGAAGAAATTTTGAGCGTATTCGTAACTACTAGGTTTTAAGCTGACAGCAGATCAAGCTGCCTTAACCTGACGGAAAATACTCCTACGTTTGGAATGCAAAACATAATTCAGTCAGTAAAAATAACAAAAATGTTTAAGACGTTTTAAAGATATTATGCCCATGAATAGTCATCTTTTTCTAAAGAATTGTTAGCTATCATCTAGTTGATAGATTTATTTTAGTGGACGCAAAAAATCATTTAGACCTAAATTAAATTGACTTTCAATATGCATTTTCAGCAGTCACTCAAAGCGACAGTGACTTCAATTACGCACAACTGCAAGTATGAAGGGAATAGATTCCAACTAATTTTGTAACGAGAATCATAACTAGTGAAGTTCCTTACGGCGCGTGCCCAATTTTTCCAGCAAACTGTAAATATGTGGCAACTAGCAAATGTAACGAGAATGTTCATAATTCGCGTTGTTAAACTTCAGACAGTTACCGTATGAATTTACCAATACGTGCCATGACAACCGTACATTTCAATATAATTGTATATATTTTTTTTTTGTTATTTGATATATCTTACGTATTATAACATCTTCTCATTTTTAAAAAGCAATTTCCTCTTTTAGAGTCACTTTTGCATCAAATTGTATATAGTCCTCTTTTTTTAATCTGTTCTCCTTTGAATCACTGCATTAAATTATCGTTTCTTTTTAAGGAAGTCATACGTCTATGATTTATTACAGTACCTCGCAAACAATCCTATTTGTAAATATTTGTATGTCGTTAACTGGGAAACATTTATAAGCCAAAAGAGCTGAAAAAAAGTGCTCCAAGACATTTCGTCTAGTTTTCGCTATATTACTATACTGATGGAAAGAGATTGATTCTCTTTACGTTAACGTTGCGACAGAAGAAGAAAAATTATTTCGTAGGAAGTCCAGTTTGTTGAAGCGCGTAATAAATTAACGTCAGCGGTTACTTTGATCTAATTTTACGTGCATTATTAAATAACAGTATTATGTTCTAAAAGGATACATTTTTAAGTTGAGACATGCGTAAATAGAACAGCGTTGATAGAAAATTTAAATTTCTGTAAAACTCTTTTAATTAAAAGAATTCAAGTTGAAGACTTCTATAGCAATAAGTTACCTGATCAAAGCAACTTGTTTACTCAACATGAAAAGCGCTTTCTGAACTCAAAGGCATGAAACGATCGAACTTGCTTAGTGAACAAAGTATAAAGAGATTTTATTAGATATCAGGACCACAGTAATTCCAAGCGACAAACATTTTAACGATACTATCGATTTTAGTAGCCGATTCTTGATAAGCGATTTATACACGTCTTCATTGTGAGTCTGATAACCAGTACAAAGTATCCCAGAAATTAGTAATGATTTATCACATTTAAATTTTTTTGCATTTCTCGAGGTGACAGAGTAGTATTTGCATAACCTAGCCGCTCATTTGTGTTATAAGAATCCAGTTTCAAAAATTACATTAATATTACTCAGACTTTCTATGTTTATTTCACTCATTAATTTACTCCTAAGAAAACGCTTATCTTTGAAAAATACGGTATATCAAACTGCGAATATATAAATTTTAGACAGTTCTCTTTGGATTCCATTTAAATTTCTAAAAATTTTAAATCACTCTGCGTAAATTAAACCGCATTAAAATTTGCAAAAGTATTTTTAGAAACATGTCTCTCATTAAAAGAGAACGTTATATTTTACCTTATTGTTACATTCAAATGTTTTTTTTATAATAACCGGATAAGATTTTTGTGCAAATATTATCGTTGTTTTTAGATAATTGTAATATTTACCGACGTAGATGTAAAATCAGTTGCTCATGCTTGGCCAGGAGAGTGATATGAACTCAGTCTTGTTGACTGCTGAGTTACATGAAGCAGTCAAAACGACACAGGGAATAACGCTACTACACGCAGTATGAAATTAACTGCCAACATGAAAATCCTAAATTGCCCAACAAGCGACTAAATTGCTTACGTTACGGTAACCGACAGAAACGTGTAAAACAAAATCGCCCACTGGGTCCTACTTTCTTTCCCACAGATATAGCTATAATGTAAGTAAAGTTTAAAATTTACGTAGACATACAACATGCATAAATTATAATTTCACATCCCCCCTCCGAACATAGCTCAGATAATAAACGCAAATATTTAAATGATTTTAATAGTAAATAAAATGTAATTGAAACACAAATACAATTTATACCATTTATCTCAATGAGACGAACAAAATCGAAAAATAGAGGACTTGGCACTTCTCCTGTCTTATACAACTAATGCGTAGGGACATGAAAAATCCGAGTATACATTTAGGCACAAGCTAGAATTGCACTAACTATAAGTTTGTGTCACTTTCACAATCGCACCTTGACTTATTTGACGCCTCGTGTAAGTCGCTGAGCCAATAATAAAAATTAATTTCAGTGCTGGTCCATCTCACCTTGTCAGCGAGCAGCTAATAAACAGCAGCTGATCGCTTGAGCGCACATGTATTCTTGAAGACGAGCCTACACGTCAATGAATCCGTGAATTTTTTCGGTCTTTACTATTGCGGAGCACCGGGTAATTATTATTTATATTACCTATGCGAAAATTAATGTAATAGCTTTTGCTCGTATAAAAAAATACACATTTAGAAAATTAGAATAATTGTAAACGGGAAAAAACACGAAACTGGGTCTAGATAATAAGAGGAATTTAAAATGAGTTATTTGAAAACCTTAATTTCATAACTGAGAGTGTAGGTATTTAAAGCCTGTAACAAACACACATGAATTAATAAACATGAGCAAAAATTTTTGTGGTTACTTATTTCAGAGCCAAACCGAAATAGAGACCGAAATTTAACATGGCGGCGACGAAGTATGGCACGTCCAAACTTTAACACATCCAGTATAAATATTTACGTCAGAGGATTAACCGAGAATGGGTCGCGTGTTTTAAAGTAATTGTATAATTAAGGCGGCCGCCTACCCGCGCGTGAGAGGCTCAAAAGCGACGGAGCTGTAAGGTCGACCTAGAAGCGCGCATCTATTGCCACGTCGCCTCAACGAGCCAAGTGCTGAACTAGCGCGCAAGGTTCCCGCCGAACCGTTTTTACTATGGGACATTAAGCGGTAAACATATAATTTTATTGGTGGAAAGTCTGCAACTAAGTTCAGTGCAGGTCGCAACCTGAGTTTCACATACATTCGGTTACTATATTTGGAAGTACGGCAGTCTGAAAAGGCCGTTTCTAGACATGTTGAAGGGCTTATAAACAGTGTTTTTATTGAGCTTGGCGTCTTAACAATGAGGTTCCGACCTTATCTGAAGTTTGTTTTCTTTTCGTACGTTGGCACAATGGGCACACGTGGAGTATTTTCGTAGAAAAAAACCTGTTTGCAATCATGCTGCAACGCATTTGAAGCTTAAAGGTGGCCGCGTGTTAGAACCACAAAATGGTGTGCAAATATTCGGCAGATACAAGTTTACTCTGTAATTGTGCCACCTGCTTTTTTTATTTTTGACATGCACAGAAACTATTCTAAAAACGTTGCATACGTGTATACGTATTTCTAAAGAAAAGAACATTTCGCGAATTCAGTTACCGACACGTTAGAAACGACTATCCTTTGCATGCCCAAGCTTCGTCTACTCGTCGTTATTTGTTGTTCCAGTGAGAAGCAGGTAATCGACTAATGGTCGGGTCGTGAGTGTACATAGTACAGTGTATTCTGCCATACAGGTCATAGGACTCTGGTAATATTCATGTCCCTAACTATTTAAGGCCGTCCAACAATACTTCAGCTTTATCTTCTCGTCGCCGATTGAGGTGAATATGAGTGTTTTTGCAGTACTTTTCACGTATGAATATCGTAGCGCTATATAGTGAGTAAAAACAACAGATGCACGTACAGCACGTATTTGTTATTAATAAACAGGACCATGAACTTTTCGCGAAAATAATTTCGCCCCAGTTGGTTTCAGTGTCTTACGTGCACGTCTGTAGTTCTGGTCCATAGTCGGCGAGTGGATATTTTAACTATCACGTGTTTTGGAATGTTACCCGCAATTCACAAACGTGCTGTCTTGCAGTAACTGTATTCTGATTGGCGAAGTTCAATGAGGGACGTCACTTCATAACTACACGCTTACCAATAACCGTGAATGAGATATCGGTACCTTAATTGTAAAACCTTTTTTTTGACGATTGGACATTTTAGTCCTATTTAACCATCTTCATAAAATATTTCCAAATAAATATTCTTAGATATAAGTAGAAAAAATTTTTGTTAACGATATACAAAATTATGTATTTTTTCTCAGTATACAGGAAATTGGATGGTTTTTCCTTCCTCCTTGTTTGATCTATGTTAAATTGAGTTACGAGGATTTTCAATGACGGTGACGATATTCAGAAGTGCACGTGAGGCACTGAACTGCTGCAAAAGTGTTTTTCCCTCGATGAAGCTCATAGCCCTATTGATAATGCACCATAGAATTATAGGGTCACCACTGAACGTCAAATACAGATGCGCTGTCGGTGAGAAGCCAATTGTTGGGGATTCCTGGCCTGGCTCCAATACTAGGTATGAGGGCGTGTTAATGGCAGGACGCTATGTTAAGGGCGCGATGTACCTCAGTTTTCCACGTCGTTATTTTGTTTATATTTGTACCGTATATATTTTTTTTATTTTAGACATAAATTGTGATAATTTTTCCTCTTGGGAAACTTTTGTATATCTCGTAGTTTTTGTGTAATGACTCGAAAACCTCAAAATTTGCACTTTACGGTTTTAAGTACGCCACTAAAACCAACTGACATACCAAACCGATAAAATTCACAGTGTATAACAATGTTGTAGGCTATGATTTGACATATATAAAAACAAAAAATAAAATACTTTTGTATTTAATTTTAAAAATGCTGAATTTTGAAATGAAAATTTAAAAAATATCAACAAATTTTTAGAAATAAAAAAAAATTGTTATTATATATGTCAAATTGTAGCCTACAACATTGTTATATAGTGTGAATTTTTTCAGTTTGGTAAAATGTCAGTTGGTTTTAGTGACGTACTTAAAACCGTAAAGTCCAAATTTTGAGGATTACGACTCATTACACAAAAACTATGAGAGATGCAAAAATTTCCTAAGAGGAATATTTAATCACAAGTTATGTATAAAATAAGAAAAAATATCTTGTACAAATATAAAAATAGAAAAAGATGTTGAAAACTGAGGTGAACCGCGCCCGGTCGCCGTCTGCCCAGGTCGCCGTGCTCTGTGCAGAGCTTTGACCGTTACAAGCTAATTAAAAAACTGTTCAGTGCTTGTATTGCTTGACGAACCTAAGTGTAGCCCCGTGTATGGGGAGGTAAGATCGCTAGTGTTTCAAGGCCGCCGTGCGAAGGTAGTTGAGGTGAATGTCTTGGAGTCCTCCCTGTACACTTCATTCATATTGTAAGCGACCATCTGTAGTAGGTCTAATAGACCTGTGCAATGATATACCTTGTAGATGCGCGGTGCAAAACGACATGACCTGAACAACAACTAACTACACACTGGTTGTCACTTTTCAGCTGACGAGACTGTACGCTGTGCTTGTCGCGACGGCCAGACTACTTGTCCGCTATTGGCTGGTAGGGTGTAGAGGACAGAGGAGAGTAGGAGGGTGAGGTATGTCAGAGAAGGGGGACGGGTGTAGTTCACGTATTTTCCGAGGACACACTTAGGTTTGTCGAGCAGTAGTTATGTCTGCTTATAGGAACAGCATTCGTAGAACATATACCCATTTCAGGTTCACCACTACTAATTAAAGCATATTTACTATTGGCCGAAAATTAGTGATTTTGCTTTCCTTTTTAGGAATGTAAATCTTGGTGCAGGATTTTTTTAAATGCATACGTATGTATAGTGCACACGTACCTCCGAAGTAACTTAATACAATTACAGGGTAACCGTTGAATGCATCGCTTCGCGTATTCGGCTGGAGGACTCACGCAAGTTCGGTGACTTGCGCCTAGAAGCTAGAGTGGGGCGTGATGCACGTGTTGTGTCGTCCTTATTGCTTCCGCAATTCTATTCCTCTAACGCGCAAACCACGCACTCCCAGGTAGGCCAGTAAAATAAAGGTTTTGGTGACGAATAATTAGAGGAAAGCTGGAATCTGTTTTAAGCGACGAAGTACATCCGTAGTAAGAGTTTGCCCCGATTTTCGAGTGGAGCGTTGGCCAAAATTTTTGAAAAAACTGTAATTTTTTTCATTTTTTGCTGGTTTTTCTCAAATTATCCGAAAACGAAGCTTCCAAATCAAAATAGTTGTTCCGAAGGTAAATGAAGCTTATTAAATTACAATTCGAAAGATTACAAAATTCATTGAAATCGGTTACTTTTTTAAGCTAATTATCACATTTTGAAAAACACCTTTTAAATTAATTTTCTAAATATTTCAATTTAACCGATAAAAGTAATGAAATTAAATTTGTAGAACATTTTATTATGCTTATTACGAACACTTGAAAAGTGAGTTTTAGTTAGTATTTAATTAATAATTTGAGCCACCATTGTAAAAAGAAAGGTTATGGTGTGAGAAATCTTTCTTTTCGAGTAGATTATTTTTGATTATCAGATATTTATTTGGTTAAACTTAAGATTTACCATCAAATTTAATTAGGTAGGAAACACAGACTGAACATAACATAGGATTAAAATTCACTTGATCACACATGCTAAACCACTGACATGATATAAACTTTTCTTACAGTTCATCTGTTGTATTGAGAATAAGAAATGGTTTTGGGTCTTAATAAATATACAGAAAATAAGGTAATAACAAACAATGGAAAGATCGGTGCCGACAAAGATATAAAATGAAATAAATGTTTCCTAATCCGAAATAATTGTGACAATCTAACAAAGTTTATTGTTACCCAAGTTTAAGTAATAACATACATACTTATTCGTTTAGACACGATACATACAAACCATTGAAAAATTTAGCACTTATGATGCATTTATTGGATACTCATAACATACATACTGTCTAAAATATAGGAACACAAGGATTAATAACAGCATTGAAATGTTTTACCAGTAACTTTATAAATATATAAAACACAGCGATTATTAAATACGACATTATAAGAAAACTAACAGCTGCAAACTTGTTCTATAAATTATATTCAATATAATGTGCTATGGTTTTATCAGTCTCGAAGCATGAAAGACAAGCCACTCGGCTAATTAGTTTCCTTGGTCATTCTGAAGCTAGCTTTGTCAGTTGGATTACTGAAAAATATTGTATTTTAATAATTAAACTGACATACAAACGACAGTACATTGAATGTTAAGGTGTAATTAACAGAAACTCGTAGGTGAGAAGAATTTCAAAAAACTAAAATATTAATTTATGTAAATTGCTGAAGAACATAGCTCTTAAAAACTAGACAAGACGACTTTTTAATCTGAAAGCATTAGACACTTAATTTAGAAAGTTTTTCCTCTAATCATTTGTAAACATAAGTGCAAAATATTTTATTCCATTAATTTTCAAAATATGTTCATTCTACCATTAGGTACGAATTTTACTGGTTCCAGTTTTAAAAACGATCGTACTAATGACATTATCAGAAACTTGTTGATATCAATTAGCAGTGTGCAAATAAGGCTCCTCTCTTTCGTGGAAAATAGCACAGTTTCTATTCAAATAATGACGATTCAAAATAATATATTTATAGGAAAGAGAATACACTAACCACATATGATAATTTGATTTAAACAAACACAAATGATATCTTCAAAATAATATCACATCAGACAGTTATTAATAATACATTGTGCGTCTAACCCTGAAGATTTACCAATCTCCCTTCTCATCTTAAATCAACATTCAGCAATGTATCTATGATAACAGTTAGAAATTTCATTATCATTTATATTTTACAATTATAATAGACAATTTTACTTACAAAATATGTGAGCTGATAAATTACTTTTTTAAATACATAACACACACAATTAAATTTTCTTTCTTTTAAAACAAGGTAATTCAGATGGCTTCTCTAAGATCTCATCCTCACAGTCTGATAAACAGTTGTCTTCTTGGAGGTCTATATACTCTTCGTTGCAGACGATGTTGTGTTGAACACTGTCGTCTACTGGGGAATTTGCACACGTTAGGCCTTTGCAATTCTTGCAGATTGTTGTACATTTCAGATTACTTTTGTGGCAAGAGCAGACTCCATGACAGCCTTTGGCACACCTGCAAGACACAGTTTTGAGGAGCTCTTCGGGTGCTGCATTTCTATTTGTTGTTAACAGGGACTAGGCCATGTTTGGACGTCTTCCAGCCCCATAGCAATGGATCGATGTGGTTGCTACTCCACATCTGCACTTGCAAATATGTCCTCATGGAATGCTGGCGAGCAGCTGCTGAAGTTGGAGGCAAAGAAGCAAGGTTAAATTCATTTCTTTGTAGTGATTTCTGAAACATCTCAAAGCGTATTTCATCAAGTGGCATATCACTACATCCAGAGTAAATTGTCGCAATGAATTTCTGTCCTGCCACATCAACCTCATCTGCAGTACTTTCGGCACCAACAGGTCAGTGTCTTCCCCCCACAATAACCACACAATCCGCATGCTGGGCGATGTCAATGGCACTGGTCACAATTAGAGTGTCAGCATCCTCCTTCGCCTGCTTTACAACAAACTTCTCAGCTGTAAATGTCTCAGTCAACATGGAGATGAGACGGTTCTTGTTATGTTCGTTTGATAGAAATAATTCTTGTGGCATTGTCACCGACATTGTCTCATCAAACATAACATTTGCTGCTGTCAACTTATTACCTCGCGGAAGTCGTTCCGCTGATTTTATACCCTTCGCACTTGCTTCATCCGGATATCCATCCCCGTGCCATCGAGTCGCAGTGTATAGTTTGTGCACTGTCCTCCTGTCTACTTAGAATCTTGTCACTGTTTAAGCAGTCACGTATGGTGCACACGCTCTGTAAAACCGTTTTTTGAAATTACGTTTCTATAATGTAATCATAAATTAAAATGTAATGGTGGCGTTTAAGAACACTATATTATCCTGTATGTTACTCATTAATTCTAGCTATTTAACTTAATATGTGCAATTTAAATAATATAAACTAACTATTTTAGGCCCTGTTCCAATAGGCCGTAGCGATGTTTCGCTCCTTATTATAAGATTTTCTGCACTTTTCATGAAGAACTACAGATGTACGACCAAGCAAATGAGCGTACTTACCATCTCCCCGTTTCTGTATTTTTAATTGTGTTTGCATGACCATTCGTTTATTAATTACTTACTTTTACAACCAATAAATAGCAGTGTACTGAGAGAGCAGAGAGAGAGATAGAGAGATAGAGATAGAGATAGTGACAGTGAGAGATAGAGAGTGTGGGCGTCTCAATGAGAAAAAAGTGAACCTGAGAGAACGAGAGGGAGTGTACAGTTAGAGAGGATACACTATTGAGTTGGGACATGGCCTTAATTTCTTATATATGTGTTTTATATGCGTGATGGAAAATCGATAACTGCATTGCATTGAATGTTGTATAAATGCATTTTACGGTTTTCCTGCAATATGATCGACTCATGTTTATATATAAATTTCGTGTTTACACAATTACTTGTATATGTTAATGGTTTCCATATTCATACCTTAATGAATTTCTCATATAATAAAATGTTCAATATACTTCATTGTAACCTACATATTTACGATGAATAAATGCAAGCATTCTACGGAATTATTTATAAGTGGGAAAAA